>PVKN010003135.1:0-38719 GCA_004027915.1 Capromys pilorides
TTAATTTAAGGATAACAATATGCCATGTATTAACTATTGTTACCTTCCCATTATTTTGTTTTGAAATTTTTCTCTTGAAAATATAAAAAGGAAATTAAGATTATAACATAACGATTCTTACTGAAATCTCTTTATTTTAACCTTTTTCTGCCCAAACTATCTAAAATTTAGACACCTCCATGAAGGGCAGGAAGTGGAACCTGTAACATTATACCGTAGGAACAAAGGGGAAGTCTGTCAGCCCATGATGGCGCTTGGCTAGTGGAAGGGATCATACTTTTGGCACAAGCACGTTCTCCCTAGAGTCAGCAGGACAATGCATAAGTGCAAAGATAATGGAAGAAAATCAGCCAGGCACAATAAGTGCTAAGTCAGAAAAGCAGAGGAATGCGTGGCAGCTACCTTAAAGGCAGAAAGTGCCGGTCACCAAGGCAGCAGTAAGGAAAGCCAGGGATGAACCTTATTGCATTACAGAATTCATGCAAGCCTCAGTATATAAGAGAACAAATGACACCACACTCAAGCTACTGGCTGAAAGTCTGTTAAGACGCAGCTAAATATGTTTTGTTCCACACAGTCCTTTGATTGTGCCTTTCCTTCCCTGGCAGAAAACTTGAGGTTTAGTCTGCAAAGTGGGTCAAACAGGATCCTAAGGAAAACCAGGGAGAGTTGAGGCTGTGAGGACCACAGAGAACATAATGATTTCACACACTGGATTTGGTACTTCCAGCTTTCTTCTCCACCCAGCAGGGTACTGGAAGACTTTCCAGTGATTCCTTCACTGGCCTGGACAACCTTCTTAGAATGTTTTAGTGACTCTAGCAGAAGGTGGTCTCGGCTAAGAGGCCAGGAACATTGCTCCACACTCAAATGTGCAGCACAGCTCCGGTGACCCACTGAGTATCAGAAAATATTTGAGGACAGTTGAGATTATGAAAGACAAAAATAAAACAATCAAGAAGATCAACTAAAGAAGAGGTGTGAGAAAGAGAACTGATATAGGCAGAATAAAAATTTAAAAGAAATTATCATTCATATCTCAGGCATCAAAAGAGATGTTACATTCATGAGACAAAACCAGTGTGCTATGAAAAGAATACTCAGGACAAGAAAGGAATGACTAAAGTAGGGAAGCTAAGTGTGACAGTGGGATAAAAAAGATTTAAAAAAGTTTGAATGATATATCTAAATAAATAAATAAATAAATAAATAAATAGAGCAAAGAGACACAGAGATGGAAAATGGAAGGTTACAAAATTAAATGGGGCCACTCATGATATCCAACATTCCAATAATTGTGCTTCTAAGTAGTAAGAAAGCACCGTGTGATTATTCATCTGTATCTGCTTCTCTCTACCTTAGGAATACACGTTACAGGGTTGCATCCTAAAATTGACTCTCTCTTAAATTTATTGAAATATGACAAATGTTTCCTTTTAGGTGGTTCAGCTTCCAGGAAGACTCTTATACTAAACTCTATACTCTCATTAGGCAATGTAGCTTCATAGCAGGAGGAAAGATATGAAGACAAAGTTGAATCTGATGTGGGCATGTGGTGAGGCTGGGATTCTGAGTGTACAGGGCCTCATTTTCTTCTGTATATGGTGGGAGATCAGTAGACAACACTGAACGGGGTGACCAAGAAATAGCAAGGTCAGCTTGGAACTCAAGGAAAAGGATCTCAATACCAAGAATAAATTCACGAGATGACAAAGCTAACTGGGAATAGACAAGTGTGCCATTCAGGTATGGTGGGACTGGTGTTTTACACAGTAGTTTGGAATATTTTTTATAATAAATTTTGTAGAATTACAGAGCCTTTGAATTATGTGACTATGAGCTTAATTAGTTTCAAGAAGTGACCCAGATCATATCACAGACTCTGAAGATATTTTGTATTGACATGCTTCTTAATAAATTGCAAAACTTAATTGTCACAGAAATTATGGGACAAAGCACAGCGAGAGAGGAAGCAAAGGGCTTACCAAGGCCACACTATTAGTGCAAGTCAGATTCTTGATCACTAACCATTTCTCTTGGAAACCTACACAGGACAGATTGGTCTGTTAGACCTCACAGGAAGGAAGAGTGCCCAAGGGGTCTCAGCCACCGATGAAGCCAGATCTTTCAGGGGTGGGAAACTAGGAGATGTGGGCTGTACTGATTCTGGCCCAGGCTGATTTCACTGATGTCCTTCGTGCTTTGTCTGTAAAGACTGTTATCCTAATGCAGGGTTTCTACCTAGCAACATGAAGGTGAGGGTCAGACACAGCCAGGGGGGTGGGATGATTGCAATTTACTGGCTGTTGAAGATGAATTGCCTTTATTGACCTCCAGGTTGCTTCTCAGTTGATGTGCCATAGTTCATTGGGATCCAACTGTTGGTGAACATAGTCCCAACCAGACATTCTGAGACTGAGGAAGGAACTGGTTTGATTGTAGCACCTGTCATACTGGTACTCCCTCTGAGACCTGCCTTCACTTAAAAATGCATGGATTCCTTTGTGGTTTAAAACAGAATGTACACTCTGGAGGTCTGATATTTTGAAGAAGTAATAGCATCAATTTAAATACAAACACCCTGGCTTTTGAAATGTGTAAAAATGGTACTTCACTGGAATGTTAAAAGACATTGCTAATGTTCAAAATTTCATCTGCTAAACATATTTTAGCATTTATCAGACTAAAAAGAAGTTTTCATACAAAGGACATATAAATGTTTTATTATATGGTAAATAGGATAACAATCTTAATCATATTATTTAGCTGCAATTTATATAACTTGGAGAAGTCATAACACTGTGCCACTGCAATTTGTCTTTGAAAAATGCTTTGAAACTACCTTTCTGTAGCAATCTGATTCCTTTAAACCCTAGGTCAAACACTTAGATTTATGCGGGTTGTTCAATGCAAAAAAAAAAAAGAGGCTTATGAAGATTCATCTCACCCTTGATGTTTATGACTCTAAAAAACTGGAGAAGAGGATTCAGGAGGAAATAAATGACATAAGATGTTGCTCCACAAGTACCATGCACAAAAAGCTGGATTAGTAGCTAAAGAATCAAAGATAGATAGAAAACATAGTTCCATAAACTGTTTTTGTTTTTAAATAAAGATTTTTTTCAATAATAATATTTGTAAGTGGTGTAGTAATTTTTTTTAAATCTTATTATTACACCATTGTCTGTCTATGGTACATTTATATCAACTTAAGATTTTTCAGTCTCAGTAGGTGATTAATTTTGAAGCATGAAGAAATCTTAGTTTATTGCTATTATTTTGATGTCATGGTTAATTCCTTGTATACGTTTCTGTTGACTTGTATTATTTATCTATGTATTTATTTGTTTGTTTGTTTATTTGTTTATATATTTATTTATTTATTTATTGCAGAACTGGGGATTGGACTCAGGCCCTTGCTCTTGACAGGCAAGTGCTTATTCTACTGAGCTATCTCCCCAGCCCCTTCTGTTGGCTTTTATTGCAGGGTTGCCGTCTGCAAATCTGGCTGCACCTAATCTCACTGTGGAGGAAGGAAAGTCCATCACATTGTCCTGCAGCGTGGCAGGCGACCCACTTCCTAATATGTACTGGGATGTCGGGAATCTGGTTTCCAAGCATATGGTAAGGCTGGCTTGACCTCTGACTTAATAGAGAGACAATGAATATTTCAGTATGTGAGACTGTATTAAATCCAGTCATGACCAGCTCATATTTTGTAGGCTCAATTATAAAAATTTACAAAGTATTTTTGATGCACACTTACTTTCCATTTATTCTTAATTAGCAAAGACTAATGCATGCTTGAATTTTAATTGCATATACCCAATAGATGGAGAGTCTGCAACCCTAGTGAGTTCTTTGCATCCTTATGAGCAAGAAAACTGACTGATCTTGTTGGTCATCTCCACTACAGGGAGGTAGATAGGATTAAGTCCTTGTCACAAATTTAGGAATTAGAACATAGAGAAATCAAAACACTTCTACCAGTCTGAGCCTGGATTCAGGTAGAGAAGCTTTTCTCATGTCATCTACAGCCATGCTTGCACACACACACACACACACACACACACACACACACACACACACACGCACACTTTGTTTTTCTATCTAGGGGAAAGACTCCAAACTTTGTCACTTCAAGATCAATCCTAACTAAGGTTATTTTTGTCTGTTAATTCATAGAATGAAACAAGCCAGACACAGGGCTCCTTGAAGATAATTAACATTTCAGCCGATGACAGTGGAAAGCAGATCTCTTGTGTGGCAGAAAACCTTGTAGGAGAAGATCAGGATTCTGTCAATCTCACTGTGCACTGTACGTAATGGACCAGCGTGTGTTTCAGTAGCAGATGATGAGGGACATTGCCACATCTGTGGAGGATGCTCTGGGTGCCACTAGAGTGTGTCTAGAAAGCAAATTGTGGCATTTGGTGCTGTTGAGCTAAGAAATGCCTCCATCCGCTTCTGCTGGCTCTTGCTGCTTCATACTCTTGCTCTCGCATTTTCTTTTGAGCTTCTTTTCTGATGCTGAGCTTATCACTTTGTGTCCTCCCTTGTCTTTTTCTAATAAAATGTATTTTGAGCTCATCATTTTCTTTTAAAGTTTAATTTTAAATCCCTATGAATCAGTTCCTAAAAACTTCTTCCTCTGTAAAAGCAGTGTGAAACATTCAAGTAATGATACCTGAAGTATTTTATGGCTCTTCACAGACATTGATACAGTGCAACTTTGTTGGTTTAACATAAAGTTTCTATAAGAGATTAAGAGATGCCATATTCAAATCACTGAGAGTTGTAATCTACAAAAAATTTATTATTCTTGCTTTAAATTTCTATAAGCCTTGTAGCTATAATATAAGAAATCAATGCTTCTTGTTAAGCACAAACATGCATTGCTTTCTGGCTTTCCAAAATATAACAACATATCTTCAAATGTGGATTGTGGCATTCAGTGAAAATCACACAGATGCTTCACATTTTTGTTGAGACTAAAATCACAGACCACAATCCTTGGTCACCCTTGGTGGCACTACAGTGTTTTGAGGATATTGGACTTACAATTTCATGTCATTTTGATCTCACCACAAGCTTGAGGTCAATGTTATTCCCAAGCATATGTGTCCAACTTATAGCTTTATGTCCTTAAATACCACTTCATTCAAAGCTTGTCTAAACTGATGGAGGGGGTAAGTGACCTCTGGGCAAGAGGTCATGTGAGGTAAGTATGAACCTTGCCCATTCCTCGAGCCTCACCGCTACCAGCCCTGAATATATGTGCATCTTCACAGGCCTACACCTAACTCTCAATAATGATTATGAAGCTCCCGTCTTGTGTTTAGATTAAATTTTTATAGTGGAAATCAATCATATATTAAAAGCTGTTCGCTTTCCAAAGACTTTTTAACAAAGGCCTTTAAGAAGTATTTGGTAAGGCATTCAATCAAACTTTTCAAATTTAGATATTGTAATTTTATATTTTTTCAAGTGAGAGACCTCAAAACAATATACATTTACAGAATTAAATAACTCCATATGTCCAGTGATAAGGAATTCCACTGATAACTTGAACTCTTTCTGTAGATTATGGAAGATAATTAGGTTCATTTCCAGCTTTGCTTTTACTGTGATAGAATTCTGGAATGAAAGTCAGATGATCTGCTTTCCCTTAGAAATGCTGGAACTGTCTATGTAGTCCTCAGAGTTAAAAGAGTTGAGCTCCTCTGTCAAAATTTAGATAAAGAGTAGGCAGAATTAGTGATTCAGGAATGTCAACAACTGAGATAGCCATTGCCAGCACCTTACTCACAGTGGTTGTGTGAGCTTCCATGATTTACACTTGGTCCCTTTGTGTGATAAACATATACACTGAAGAAACCATGAATGAAGTCCACCAGATTAGGCAAAGGAGACCTGTGCCCCACTCCCATTTGGCCTCTCTCAGTAATTTTTCCTTACTGGCCTGACTTCACTAGATCTTTGCTTCTCTATGGAATAAAGAGAAATCATGGTATTAGGTCTTGTTTTAGTTACTTTTCTTTTCATTGCTGAGACAAAATAGCTAGGGCCCAGAGTCAGAGGAGGCAAGTTATTTGTAGCTCAGTGTTAAAGTTTTCGGTCTACAATTGGCTGGCTCGAAGGCAGGTTGGCATGGTAGAAGGTCATCCCAGAGGAGAAAGCACCCATGGCAGGCACAAGGCAGCACAGCAGTAGAATAGCAAGCAGCAAGAAGCAGCAGCCGCCTTCTTTTTGTCCCTTACATTCTGTCCAGGATACACACTCTGAGGGTGGGCAGCACTCACACCCAAGATAAGTCTCCCTATTATCCACACTCAGAACTATGCCAGACCAATCTGTGGACTAATTTAGCGATGACATTTCTTTGATTCCAGCATCCAGATCCACCCACCCCTGAAAAGCCCCTCCTATGGTCACATGAGACTTTTTAGGGACCATCTAAAAAATACCAATTGATAATGACTGCCTTTCAAAAGCATAAAGTACTATATGCTTAAAGTTAAAATAGTCTCTAGTCTACATTTTTACACTGGACCTTAGACATTTAAAGAATCAAAACATTTGACATCTAGAATTTAGCAAAAATGGAACTCACTAGGACAGGGATATAGCTCAGCAGTATAAGCATCTGCCTGGCAAGTGCAAGGCTCTGCCTAGCAAGTACAATGTCCTGAGTTTGATCGCCAGTACAAACAAGCAAACAAACAAAAGCAAACGGATCTACTATTTATTATTTAATGCCTTTTATTTTATTTTTTTAATTTTTGAAACAAGGTCTCACTATTAGTTTCAGGCTGGCCTTGAACTCACTCTGTAGCCCAGGCTGGTCTTGTACTCATGGATCCTCCTGCCTCAGCCTCCTGAGTGCTGGGATTATGGACATGCACAATTGTGCCTGGCAATTCAGTGCTTTTTTTTTTTTAAGTGTTTGTAATTGACAATCTGTGAAAACATATCAAGATTTCCTACTTTATGATATTCAACAGCATCAATATCAGTATCCAGTGTTTTGATCAGCTTGATTGGTTTTAAAAGTTATGTGAGGGCTAACGATGACATAGCTCAGGGGCATGAAATCTGCCTGGAAAGTGTGAGGTCCTGGGTTTTATTTCTGGAGCCAAAAAACCCCAACCAACCAACCAGACAAAAAAACAGTAACATTTCAGAGTCATCTTTGTTGTTATTTGGATCACTTAGAGGGGAAGACTGCAGGGATTATTGTTGCTATGAAAGTTGTACCCATTTTTTATCTTTGATGGAGAACTTGTACAGTATCAAGGACTGTATATTAGAAATCAAGGTAAATGTTACATGAGACCTTTCTATTCTCAGAAATCTCTTAGCCCTATTGGGCTTATTCTTACCTGTACAGAAGGGCCTTGAAAGGGGCTGCAATGTGTAGGTCATAGGCTGAGCAGAGCAAATGGTCTTTCTAAAGCTCCCTATAGGAAGTTAAGTCAACCTCTGTGATGATAAGGAACAAAATAATAGTGGATTCCTAAGGTGTGGGTTATATGTTTTCTCAGCTCCAAGAAAGCAAACATTCAAAATGATTGAATAAAGTCCTTTATCAATGACACAGAAATCTGGAGACTGGAATAATTCTGAGCTTTCTGATGCTATTAACTCTCTCTTTTTCAATTTAGTTGCACCAACTATCACATTTCTCGAATCTCCAACCTCAGACCACCATTGGTGCATCCCATTCACTGTGAAAGGCAACCCCAAGCCAGCGCTTCAGTGGTTCTATAATGGGGCAATACTGAATGAGTCCAAATACATCTGTACTAAAATTCACGTGGCCAATCACACGGAGTATCATGGCTGCCTCCAGCTGGATAACCCTACTCACATGAACAACGGGGACTACACGCTGATCGCCCAAAACGAGTACGGGAAAGATGAGAGACAGATCTCTGCTCATTTCATGGGCTGGCCCGGGGACATTGACGGTAAGTATCTGAAGCTTTTGCCCTTCGCTCTTGACAAAATCCTGTGCAATGAGACCAGCCTCAGGCCCAGTATTTTAAAGCATAGGGATTTAGTCTTGACTGTAGGTCTGCACTCAGCTCAAGTGGTTTTACTCCACATGTATTGACTCTGGAGTGCAGAGTGAAGAAATGGCAGTTACACTGGAGACCTGCTTCTCAAGGAAAGCACAGAGCATAAGAGGATAACTGGAAATGGGCAAGGTTCTGAGAGTTTTGGGTTCCAGCGTGAAACCCTGGTTCCCAGCTTGCAGGCCAGGGGTCAAAGCAAGGTCCCAGGGCTAAGGCAGGGACTTGTACTGCTCCAAGGGGGTGATAAGAGAGCAAATCATTTTGAATTGGCATCTGATATACATAGGATTACTAATTAGTGTATCTGAGAGTTCATGGGAACAGTGTCATTATTGTCTCTCATGAGATTTTTAAACCATAATGGTGAAACCTATGCAAAAGCCACAAACAGATAAACTGTATTTTGCTGACTCATGAAATATTTAAGATTATTTTCTTACACTTTACACTTGCAGTGTGGAATCCTGCATTCTCACTCACAGTCAGAATCCAGTATCATGGATTGTTTGTCTGACTTGGCCTGCCTGAGTCAAGTCTCCCATGTATCAGTTCCTGACTTGAGTTTCTGGGAGAAGTGATGGTACCTAGTGGTTTGTATTGGGGAGGGGTGTCTGGCATCTGGGATCCTCTCTGGAGCCGGCCTTTGTTGTGCAGGGGTGGAATTCACCACAAGCACTCTGAGGTAGAGTCACAGGGAGATGGCCTGGCAGAGGGAAGTGAAAGTTCCTATCTGGCGATCTGAGGGGCTGCCTGTACCTGCTGGCTCACTGGGCAGTGCCGGAGACAGAGAACAGCCTTGCAGAGCCACCTTGGCCAAACAGTAAATAAGAACGAAATCACTCTTATTTCCCTGTATTTGCTAACCATCCTTTAAAATGCACGGGCTTCCTTCAAAATGTGATTTGAGCTACACAAGCCTGACTTACCCGCGGCCTTTTAGGAGCACATAAAGCAGCACACGTGTGGATGCCATGCCCACACGTCGTGGCTCTTGTGCTGTCCCTGTGAAGTCCTCCTGAGGCAGCTGCCCAGCTGTGTGCATGTAGTAAATCACTGTGTTTCCTCCTGCATGTTTCTGGGAATTACTGCTTCACAATTCAGGAGACTGAGGACTCTGCTTTGGGGCAACTCTGATTTGTTCTTAATATATTTGTTTGTAATTTTAAATTTGTAGAAAAGTTGCAAAGATAGTCCAGGCAGTTTCCTGAAACCAAGGCCAGCGCTTCCCCTCTGTCACGTCTCACATTCCAGTAGTACCTGGGTTTGCAAACTTCATTGTGGTGGGATAAGTTCTGCAACCAGAATCATGGGAAGCACTGAGTTTGTGAGCTGAGGCATCATGGCACATTTGTCCCCATGAAGAAACTGACATTGGGATGTTGCTGTTCACTCAGCTTAAGGCTTAATTTGAATTTTAACCATGATGGCCTTTTGAAACTGTAGGTGGTGAAGGTTGGCTTGAAGTGAAGGTCTGGTGTTTAAAAGCCATCAGAAGCAGAGCTATATCTTTTGATATCTGAACAGTGTAAAGTCAGTAGCTTCTATTTTAGGTGAAATTTTGATCTATTTTCTTTGAATGTTTCCATGTGATGCTAACATTTTGTAGAGCTGAACCTTTCATATTCATGTGACCTCTTTTTTTTCTTATTATTTCTTTTAGTTTTGACCTGACTAGTGTGGGAAAGGATTGTTTTCTGGCATAACAATAAGTTAAAGTGTCTCAAGTGTTTTAAGGAAATAATTAGTTATAAAAAGTAAAAATAAAGCCCTGACAGAATACTGAGTTTCCCTTTTATTTATTTAAGGACCATCTTGAAGGAGTAATAAATGAAAGTAGGAGGGGCAGAGACTTGGCCTAGGGTGACAGTGGATATAAATGGGCCCAGTGGGTCATAAGCCAGTGGGAGCAATTAGAGACTGTGGTACAGAATCTCTGTGGGTATTTCTGAGAGTCATAGCATTCAGACAATGACCTTTCTTAGAACTGCTTCCTTTGCTTCTTAACCTCCCTTAAAACTAAAGAAAAATAAACAAATAGAAAAAGTAATTCCCTGACAGAACATTCCATGTTAAGGACAACAGGTCATGTTTGCCTTCAGATTCCTTCTGCCCTCATGATGCAGTAATTGGTGAAGGTTAGCTCTCACAAATCTTTTTGAGACATTTTATCTAGTATCCTTTGCCTCCGGTGTTTTTGGTGAGATTCCTTTATCTCGTATTTTTTTTCACATTGGAAGTTTCCTGTCTTAAAAGGAAGCAGGAAGTCTGGGCTCATCATGAAGCGAGCTGCCTGTCCATTCAGAGCCAGAAGAATTAGAGTGCTAGTCCTGGTACCCTGAGAGGGCATTCTGTTCATTTAGCTTAGGTCAGTGATGGTGGTGAACCTTTAAGAAATTTCAGACTTGTGTATTTGGTGCACAATCTCACTATGCAGCTCAGACTCATAGTGATCCTGCTGTTCTCAGCCTCCTCAGTGCTGATTACAGGCATGTGCCACCACACCCGATCTCACTTGATCACTGGCTCAGCATGACCCAGGGCAGGGCTGGTACACCATGAGGAACTGGGGATCGAACCCTGGTCCCTGTGCTTGCCTAAGCAGGCCTCTAGTCTGCTGAGCTATCTTGACAGCCCTAAGAGATTTCAAATGATAACAAACGGCTAGCTGCAGCATGAGTGCCACAGGTTTGCCTCCACTGGTATAGATGGTCTCTTTGCTTTGGAATGCATTTTCGAAGAGAGGGAATGGAAAGTGTTGTAAGAGATCAAAATATTAAGTCAAATAAAAAGTTCATAGGACGAAAACTGGTGAACATGGAAGAGCCTGGACTGACTGCATTTCATGATGTCATGGGATCCTTGCTCTGGGGCGGTCTAGAAACACTGTGTGGTGGTGGCCACTGTGCGACCCACTTGGAGAAAGGATGAGGCACATGGCTGTGGAGGCCGCACCAGCCCAGTCTGCGGGGCCTCTCGTGGGATGTGAGACAGGTTTTTTGGACAGAGGCAGCGAGGCAAGGTCCCTGCAGGATGCCTGTGTGTGTCCTGGGGCCATGTGGATGCTGCCATGGTGGAGCACCAGAGGTCAGTATGGAAAGCCCAGTCATCTAACCTTAAGATGTGGGCTGATGCCAGTGGGGTCTCCATCTGTTAGCACTGAAAGCCTGGCTTGCTACTGAGGATCGGCTCTTTTAGGTGCCATCCATTGCACAGTTCACTTTGGACCCCTTTAAGAACTGGAATCTAGTCCAGTCAGTTTAGGGCTGTGTTTAAAGAACAAAAACGCAACTTTCAGCTTCCAAATGAAATCTGGAGAATTGTGGTGCCTGCTGAAGAGCACAGCCTGTGACGGACATACTGGTATTACAATTTTTGGTTTTTATTGTCCCTGTAAAAGGAATTCATTAGAATAGTCTTTCTTGGCTCTTAGCATAGCAGTACCCTCCCATCCCTGTTGCACATTAGAAGAAACTGGTAATTTTTTATTACCTCACTTTTTAATACACATTCCTGAAATCTGCCTTTAAGATTTGAGTTCAGTGATCTCCCAGATTGGACTTGGAAGTTTTAATATTTTTAGGACACAGTGAAGATGTTACTGGTTTTGGAGGGATCTCTAAGCCACCAGAGATTTTTCTGGTAATGATTAACAGCTAACCCTTTGTTATTTTAGTGTGTGAGCACATTTCACCTGAGAACTACCATGTCCCACTTGAGGTGAACATGGAAATCCTGGGCTTGATCTCATGGCCAGCTGCCTCTTCTTTCTACCTTGAGATTGGAGGGATAGGCAGAGTGTGCAGTCTCTGTGGTTTCAGTCCCTCTGCTGTAGAGATGGAAGAAGGTGAGGGTGTGGGCTGCCAGTAAAGTTTGCTGTGGTTTTGGGCTTGGGGCTGGGGAATATTCTGTGCTGTCCGTGGACTTTTTTCCTGGAGTGTGCGTGGGTCTTGGAGAGTCTGCTCTCTGCTGTTTCCCTGATGTGAGCAATGACATCTCTACCTCATCTACTGGAAGTACAGCAATAGATCAGTTCATCAGTTCAGTTCTCTCCCCAGTTCTGCTCACAAAACAAATTGGATGAACCACTGAATTTGATTTGTTTCTCATCCAACTAAGTATGTAACAGAATCATGGAAGAAATCAAGTTAGTGAACTGAGGTACCTCCACAGTTCCCTCCTCTAGAAAGGGGCTCTGTGTTTTGTGAGCTGCTCTGTTGTTCCAGGTGGCCCATTTCCAAGGCAGGACCTGAAACTCCCCACCTTGGGTTTCTCCCCTGTTGTCTCCACATGACTTCTGGAGAGCATTCTAGGTCCCCAGTCTGGACACAACTAGCTGTGTAGGTCAAACTAGAGGCCATGGTTGCTGGCACCTTCACCCTCTCGGCCAGAGGCAGATCCTGTGAGCCTTCCCTGTGTTGGGAAGATGCTTGAAGCTCTCAGGGTGTGCTGTCACAGACCCTGGTCAGGAAAAGAGCCTCACAGAACTTCTCCAGAGAAACTTCTTTGTAAGCCCTCTCTTATCTTTTCCTCCTTGAACTAAAGTCTCAAGGTGAGTTAGATGTCTCAAAGTGCACGAGTCCCACTCACTGCCAAGTCTTTGGTGAATTCTGCTTCTGAGTGCTTAATCCTCAATATCATTTTTTTTCTAGAAGGGAGTGTCTGATTCATCATCCTGTTAGCATCTAGACAGTTTGAACAACATGTCATCTCTGTGGAGGGTTGAGAAATAAAGGTTATGAGATTGTCCCTTGTAGTGGCATAATGAACCCAAAACTATATGAACAGTTCCTACCTCTTAGAAAGGGCCCAGGGAAATAGCTCAGCTGCCTCGCAAGTGTGAGATTATGAGTATAATTCCCAGTACCAAACAAACAAACAAACAAACAAACTCTACTTAGAAAAACAACAGAGATGAGGCACAAGTCTACGGGACCAAAATAGCGCCTCTTCCCACTAAAGGAAACACTCCAACAAACCAGAAAAAGAGTGAAATATAGAGAAACACTAGGGGTTTCATTCCTGCTTCCTTTTCCTCCCTGTGGTTGCTTTCATCCTGGCTCTTGGAAACTTGCTTCAGTTCCTAGGGAGGCCTTGTCCCAGTACCAGTTAGCACTCAGCTAAAGGTCTATGGAAATTGTAGACAGTGAGGGTAACGGGAATAGATGGGATTGTGAGGACTGCATTTTTAATTAGTTAAATGCTCTTCACTTGCTGTTGTTTCGAATGACCTACTTGGATCTTGTGCTTAAACCTGGATTATTAAGCATGGTCAGCCCACACACTCCACCAAGGGCAGCTTTGGCATGGCTTACGTTTGAGATCAGCCCTGATTCAGTCTCATGAGCTGTGTGGCTGGGAGCTATTCTTGCAGTGGGTTCCAGCCCCCACTTAGGAGCTTGTTGTGAAGTAGAGCACAGTGGAACTGCCTACTGTTGCCCCTGACACTTAGGCAAGCACTTGCCCTCTCCTGTGGATGGTGAGGATATAATGCCATGACAGGCAGTTCTCGCCTCCCTTTGTGCCATTAGGGAGAAACTGTCTTCTTAGATCCTTGTATTGCAGCACTGGCTTTTCCTCCCTTATCTAAAAGCTTATGTTTGTGACTTTTACTGTGTGGCTTGACCCTCTCAGGAGAAAACAGAGTCAAAGTTTAGTTTCTTGAAAGAGTGGCTATGTGTAATTCTGTTAGGATTTTTTAACTCTTTCTGTTCCCCATCTTCTCTGTAATGGTGCCTGGAGGTGTTTTATTTGGGTCAGAACTCACTTCCTGCCTTCATCTGTCATTGTATCCCAGAGAAACCCTCTTCTCAGTACTTGGATATCTAGCTTTTTCTTCATGTTTCAGTCATTCAAAAATTGTTATCGTTTGTGACCGTTTCTTAATAAATTTTTTAAAAATTTATTGGTTTGGTATAGGGTCTCACTATGCAGCTCAGACTCATAGTGATCCTCCTGTCCCAGCCTCCCCAGCACTGGGATGACAGGTGTGTACCACCACACCTGGTTTCTGTGGCTGGCATGGTGTACCCAGGGTTCTGGAAAGAGCACAGCATTTAGTGTTGGAGAGTGAGCCTAGGTCATTGTGCTTGCCAGGCAGGCACATACACTGCAGAGCTGTCTGCATGGCTCCTTTTGTGACTTAAAAAATCAATTATGTTTATTGATGCATTTTAGGTATATTTAATGATGATAGCATTTGTCATAGGGAATGTGTTCCTATACATGCTATAACTTGATTCTCTTCTTTATTATTCCCCTACCCTGCCTTCTACCCTTTTCCCCCACCTTGTTTATAAAACTTTGCTTCCATTTTTTCCTTCTTTTCTCATCAGTAGTTTTCTTTTCTCTTTCTCTTTCTTCTTTTCCCATTCTCCCATCCCTACTTCCCCTTCCCATTTGAATGTTTTGTTTTTATTTTTTATGCTTTGTATTTCACAAAAGCATTATATATCTTGGTCCTTATTTACACTTTTAGTTTCTTACACCAGAGAAACAAAATGATATTTCTTTATATGTGTCTGATTTATTTCACTTAAGACTAGGTCCTCAAGGTGCACCCATTCAGCTAGAAATGTCTCAAGCTTATCTGTGTTTACTGCGGAGTAGTCCTCCACTACATAAAACACCCACATCTTCATTCGTTCATTGGTTGATGGGCGTTTGAGTTGTTTCCAGGATTCAGCTATTATAAATTGTGGTTCTACAATCATGAGTGTGCATATGTCACTGTGGTAGGATGCTTTTACGATTCCGAGGAGGAAAATAGTGGGTTGAATGGGACCTCTAGTCCTAGTTGGTTGAGGGTTTTCCACACTGATTTCCACAGTGGTGGCACCAGTCTACCCTTCTACCAAGAGTTGAGAAGCGTTCTTTTTTTCCTCACAGCTTTTGTGACTTTTGACTCTGGTGAAACTTAAAGCTGTGAACTTTGAGTTTCTCAAAGTTTAGAGTTTGTACAGAACTCCTGGATACCCTGTTAAAAATGCAGTTACGGTTCAGTTGATCTGGAAAAAGGCTAAAGATCCTGCATTTCTTACATTTTCTGGCCTGGTCCATGCCCCACTACTTCATAATGGGACCTCCTCACTGCTGCCCTGCAGAGCGTGAGGGGAGCACTGCTGGAGAAACTGATATAACACCTGACAGGTTCAGTCCCAGGAGTCTCTGTAAAGATATCAAGTCCTGACAGCAATCAAAAGACAGAAGAAGGGCCAGCGAGATAGCTCAGCAGACTAAGTAGGCAAGCTCAGGGACTGGGGTTTGGCCCCCAGCAGCACATGCTGCTCCAGACCTGCTTCTGAGTGTGCTGAGCCTGCCAGGGAGACTAGTTGTGATGGTGCACAACTGTAATCCCAGCACTGTGGAGGCTGAAAGCAGGAGGATTACTACAGGTCTGAGCTACACAGTGACATCCTGCAGCAAATGCATAAGAAAAGATGGTGAATAGAGATGTCCTATAATTTTGTTTGGCAAAAAGTAGGATGCATTCAATACATGGCTCTTGCGAGTTTAGGAAAGAGAAGAAAAAGTTGAGGCAGTGGTTTCAGGCATATAGACATAAAGCATGGGGGTTATGTAAGGATTCTTCAAAGATTCTGACATATCCTATTTAGCTTACAAGCCAAAAATAAATACTTGTGCAAGATGAAATTGATGCCCTCAGTGGCCACTGGAATTCAATCCTGCACACTGAAAAGAATTTTCATGAACAGACAAAAGCACAGAGATAGAGTGGAGATGAGAAAGGAAGAGAATTTTTTTTAAGCATAATTTGAAGTAGAAATGCATGGCTGAGAGATCACTTATGGTTCTGTCAGGCGAAAGAGAACTGGAGCCTTTGTTAGTGTCTTTTAGTCAGATAGTACAAGTTCCAAGCATGCCAAAGGCCTCCTATTTCTATAAGTGTGAACATGTCCATTGAGAGTAGCTTGTGTTCTCAAAGTCGTTGTTCAGTGGTTTAGTGATGTGGCTTGGAATCAAGCTCCTAGAACCTCATGGTGGAGTTTGCTGTCCTTTAGGTGGTGTGGTGAGAACATCTTTCTGGCCCACTCATTCAGAAAGAACGTCACAGCTCGAGAATGTTCATTCACACGGTAGTGGGAGGTAGTGACTTGTACTTCCTAATTCAGGAGGAGTTGTCTCCTATGTGAAATGCATGTCAGGAACAAACTATAAATATTGGAAGAGTTTTTCCCACAGCTTCTTCTGTGCTGGTTTATCAAAAGATCTGGGGTGTCTGGATGATCTAGCGCTATTGCAGCACCTCGAATTGTTCCTGTCAGTGCCAAAGAACGTAGGGCATAGAAACTCCTCCCAAATTTACTCATTGAGTAAACATGTTCCCTCACACCTCTCACTTGTTCCTTAGTTTATTTGTGAATTTATTATTGTTAGAATGAAAGCAAGAAAAAGTTCTGTCTGCTAGCATGTCTTATATATGAGATGAGTAACACGTGGCCACAGGCTCTTAATAATCACAATAATTAAGACTTACACTTAAATGGTTCTCTATATCTCAAGAGGACTGTTAATTAATTATGCTTTCTGAAACTCCTGAGGTGATGCCAGAGCCAGTGCTATTATCTTCTCTTGTCCTATGGAATCTCCCTTTCTTACAGAAAAAGTAGAGATTCCTGGCAAGTTAGTGGCTCAGGCAGAAATGAAATCCAAACTTCTGAATCCTCCATTATAATGGTCTATGTCTAAAATGCCCCTGACACTCTGCTCTTGTCTCTGCTCACTGGCTGCTACAGGATGAGCGGCTTTGGAGCACAATACCACAGGTGCCGCTGGTGCACCTTTCTGCCATGGTAATTCTGCCTTGGAACCACACAACCATGGACTGAATCACCACAGACCATGAAAATCAATTAATTAATCTTGTCCTTTTAGTTGTTGTCAGGCTTTTTGATTGAGTAACAGGAAAGCTGACTAAATGCTCTTATTTGGGCTTCTTGGATTCGGGGTGCTGCTAAGAGGACGGGGGGAATGACCTGACAACCTGAAGGTAAGCATCACACATTGGAAAGCATCATAAAGATGAGCTAGTTGAACAGAATCCTATGGTTTTTTAGCTCTATCATGAGGACTTCTCGGAGATACTTTGCAAATGAAACTTATAGAGAGTCTTTTTCTTTATTTCATCTATCTATCTATCTATCTATCTATCTATCTATCTATCTATCTACCTACCTATCTATCTATGTATATATTTAGTACAGGATCTACAAGGTCTTGTTGTGCAGATTGGACTCGTAGTGATTCTCCTGTTTTCAGCCTCCCAAGCGCTGGGATTACTGATGTGCACCATGACCAGTCTCAATCATCATCTTATTGAGCTCTGGGGGCAGGGCTGGAAGTCAAACCCACAGTCCCTGTGTCTGCCTAAGCAGGCACTTTAACCCACTGAGCTCTCTGGGCAACCCTATCTTTATTTCTTTTAAATGACATTAAGGTGAGACTAAGAAAGCTGAAAGGAAGCCAACAGATGTGTTTTTTCTGGACTCATTATTTTTATCCTGGTGGCAGAATGCAGAATGACTTCTACTGTCAGGCTACCTCTCTCCTCCTCATTTACATTTTTAACCCTACAAAGTGTTTTTCCACTAACCATAGTGCCTTACTATTATCAAGTCAGAACTTACTCATGAAGATTTGCATAAAATATTAAGATTTGCTTAGAAACTGTAACAGAGATTAGAAGTGGTCTCATTTACTTTTCTCTCCTTGCTGGGATAAAATACTCAACACCCAAAAATGAAGGAAGGAAAGGTTTAGTTAGCTCACGTTTTCAGTCCTTCCTCAGCTGACTGCAAAGCAGAGTGGCACATGGCAGAGAGCAGCAGTTCATGGTGACAGAAGACAGTAAAACTGCAAGAGCAACAAGGCAGGAACAGTGGCAACTACAGCAGCGGCACAGGCAAGCCTGTCTCCCTTATGTCGCCTTAGGCTTTCCATGTTAAGTGGGATGCAGCACGCACACCCGTAATCCCAGCAGCACTCACACCTATAGTCCCAGCACTAGATCATGAAGTAGTCACATCCTCTATATGTCTGCCCCATGACTGCAGAAGACTTTGCGGGACGGGGGGCTACTAGACACAAACCGTAAAAGAACCTGAAAATGAAAGGGACTCCATTCTAGGAGGTTAACATGGGGTTAACATGGGGTTAACATGGGGTTACCATGAAGTACTTCTGAAAAAACTGTGACTTCATTTTTGATGTTTAGAAGTTTCGCAGCCCTAGGGGATGGCCTTGTAGAGGTGGGGATATCACCCACTTAGTCTAGAACTATTATACTACCATGCTGTTCTTTTTACTTAGCTTCCCTTTGGACCTCTTACTGTCTCCCCATAAGACCTGACAGCATTCCTCAGGTCCAAAAACAAAGCTAAAGTGTTTCTGGAATTCAGGACACATGTTAGATTCTTCTGAAGGTGGTGTTCGACCTCTGCACTAGCGGGGCTGCATGCTCAATCCTCATCTTGTCTACGCTGTGAAGAAACCGCAGCTTCCATTCTGCATTGAGGAGGGGTCAAACGCTTGCCACATGTTTGTAGCACTGTTAGGTTCAACAGAGGACCCGGCTGTCCATTCTCTATGCCAGAGGTTCTTTTCCAGCAAGAAGCCAGGGTTTGCAGCCACTTCTTGCCGCCCACTAAATCTGCTATTTCTTACTCAATAAGAGTTGTTAAGGTAGCATCCAGGGAAACATAATTGTACTTTCAAATCTCCACTACAGGGGCACGATTCACTTACTTTGTTAGAGATTTCTCCTCCTCGCCAGGGTTTGGTTTTACCCCATTTAAGCCCTAAGTCTCTTCAGGAGACCTTTGTCCCTAAACTCAGCTCATCACAGTGTGTAACAGTACATGACTAAGTAAAAGGAAGCAGTTAAAAATTATAATGAAAAATTGCAAGATATTCTCAAAATGTGTCCATTGCTATAAGTCTAAAAGGGGAATGGTGGTTTTTTCTGTGTCTACATTTAATATGAGTGATGGGAATGCCCTTTGGAGGTTTTGAGGCGTTTCTTTCTTGTGCACACCCTGTGAGAGGTGCATGGCCTTCCTGCAGGTTTCACAATCTTACAGCACATTTGCTTGATACTGACAATGCACGCTAAGTGACAGCACTGCTCATACAAGTGAGGGATGAACAGAGTTGTTTGCAAAGTTTCAAGGGGGGGGCCTAATTATTTTGTGGATGAACTTGGTGGAGAAAGCATGCAGTGATATGAGTCATAAATCTGGAAAAGGAACTGTTTTCTAGATTATGGGCTAATCTTTTATTTGTAATCACACCTCAAGTCCCATTTTTTCTTTTTCTTTTCCATGTTCCCAGGCTTATATTTTAAACAGTATTGAGACTTTGGTACCTTATATACACTGTGTGTTTCTCCACAATTTACAATTATACATCATAATCCAAGCAGTGAGGGAGTCTATTACAGCAAATAGCTGAAGTAATGGGAGAAATGTCAGGAATTTTTTATGAATAAGGAAGTTCAGATGAGATTTAGTGGGCACATCCCATGAGTAAAGTGCTGTGAACTTGCATCACAAACTTGGCTTTCATGAGCAGTTCCATAAAGCCCGTACCTGAAACATCAGAGGGGTGTTGGTAGAAGAAAAGTTCAGACTTTTGATCTCGTGACTTGCAGGATCCTACTTTGATATGAATTATTTGATTATGACCGTTTTGGCTGTTTTTGGTCACCTATTAACTACACAACCTTGCCCTGTTTAGCAATGGTTTTAATTATAAAGTCAGTCCTCATGTTGTCAATGTTTGACACAAGAACAGAGCCCTACTTGGGAGTGGTATCAGATGGGTACCCTTACTCCTGAGTACATGTGCTCCAGTGCATCCAGGTCCCTGGCAGCCCCAGTGCTGAAGTGATCAGAGGAGTTCAAGTCCTATTTTGCTATTCCCAGCCTTTGCTGCTCTAACTTGATTTGATATTCTCAGATCTCTGTAGGGTCTGTGTTTGGGCGCTCCCTTTCTTGAGTTAGGCAGAGCACCTGTGGCATTCAAAATCACTGAGGCTGTTTCAATGCATGGTTGAGATAAGCATGACTCAGACTCCTCCATCTTTGTAGTTTTTGTGGGATTGCATATTTGCAAGCATATGCTTACTGCAGACCTCCCCTTGTGAGTGTGTAGCCCACAAGGACATCAGAGCCACCTGGTGACCAGCTCCTCCCAGGTGTAATACTGCAGGACCCATGTCCAGGGAAAGCCCTCAGACCTAGAAAGACCAAATGGGTTTTGGCTCACACTGCCCTAGTTTGGAAACTTAAGGCCCAATACCTTAGTGGTTGGCCACTCTAGTACAAATTCAGGTTTGCACGCTAAATTCAAATACTTACAAATTGTAAATCAAGGGGATGATTGTGAAATAAGATAGCAGCTGTCCTCTTACTTGACACATGTATGTCAATAATGGCCTGAAAAAATGGGTTGAGGTCAGAATATTCAGGCTCTTGGGGATCCATGAGGGGACATAGTGGTTTTGCTGGACTTTATCCCACGCCACTGTCTTGTGACCCTAGCTGTGCAGTGAGAGGCTCTGCACGTGTGCAAGCAGACAAACTAGCCCACCTGTCTGGGATGACTCCTCGCCCCCTTCTTAGGTCCTGGCTTAGTAGGGGCTCACTATGACAAGTGGTCTTTTAGGGGAAAAGCTGGAAGAAGAGTCTGACCAGCCTGGGAAGAGGTCCAGAACATGCAATGAAGGAACACCATGTCTTGTCCATCTGCAGTGTGTCTGCCAGAGACCACATACACTCACAGGCCCCCACTGTTGGCTGCAGGCAGAGTGAGATCTACAGCAAAAGTTTACAGGGCAGCCCCAAGAGTGACTTGCTTCCATGTGGCTGGGGAGCTTCTCTTTCAGTGGAGGGAGGAAGATTCCAGTGTGATGGGACACCACCTCATTGAGGGCCTTTGCGAAGGGAAAGGACTTCAGAGAAGGAAGGTGTCATACAAATACCAGAAGACAGTCCGACCCTGAGAATCCTTTCTTCTTTATTTTGTTCCCAAAATGACCCCTTGAACTGCAGAGCAGCCTTTAAGTCCTCCTTCAAGGTGCCACATGGGTTACAAATAGTTCTGATAATGCACACTGATGCAGTGTAACTCAAAACTACTTAGAGGTGGCATTGGGGTAATGGAACGCCTAGAAGTGCAGTTGAAAATGACTGGAATCAAAGAATTTGTGTGAATCGAGGCAGTGCCAGCTTAGGTGGTGCACTGGCTATGCATGGCACAGTTTCCAGTGGTAGTAGCCACACAGGCTGCAGTGTGGAAGGCGCCTCTGGAGCAGTGCACAGTGTGGACTGCTCAGTGGTGTGCAGCGAGGAACATGGCCGTGCATTTAATTTTTCCCTGGTAAAATAGATATTCTTATAGTTGAAATGTGTTAAAATCCTAATTTGAGCAGTGGGGACACTTTTATTTGATTCTTCATTTAAACTAATCTTGGTTTTCCCCTGGGAATTTGTGAGCAGAAAATTGGCTCATTTCCCCTTATTTTAATAGCATTTTGTGTTTATGATTTAGAAAGGAAATGAAAACTGAGAGAGTAACATGGCTTACAAATTGTAGTGCTTCACCTGGTCAACTCCAGAAGTCCAGAGAAGAGCTTCAGAAAGTCATTTTACACATGCTTAAATGTTATGAAAAATTTAATTTGACTTCAAAGTAGACTTATATGTCAAGAGCCAGCCAGCTGTGACCAGAGACTCAGTAGCAGATGTTTTTGTCACCAGTTCACGTTAATGCTGCTTAAAAAACAATTATTTCAGTGTCTTCAGCAAGTTTTATAGGAGAATCTTAGAGCAGAATATTCTGATCATCTTGGTGTCTGCAGAGTCATCCAAAGCATTAACTTGATATATTTTTACTTTTCTCTGCAATGTCATGTTTATTTATAACCTCTGATATATCAATGATTTCAGTAGTAAAAGTACATCTTTTTTGTATGTGTGCATTGTTAGGATAAAAAAAAATGTGTTCTTCCAACCTTATAAACCTCCCTGAAGACTTGAGGGAAGGCAAAACTGTATTTTAGTTTTCTCCTGGCAGGTGATCATAACCTATGGATGAACACAAACGGGCCCTACTGTGTATAGCTTGAAGCAGCTCCCAAACCACCAGGGAACAACAGAAGTGGTCAGAAAATTCACCACCTCTAAAGTAAACACACCAACTTTACTACTGACATGACCACCTGTGTCACAGAAAAAGTCTTAAAAAAATGGAATCATCCAAATTTACTGATCTCTGAAGTTTTTCCAGAGTGATCTGTGATTTCTCATCATCCTTTTATTTCATTTTCTTTTTTGGAGGACTGGAGGGAATGGGAAAGGGAACAGAGTCATGTGGAGTAAACTGAGACATTCAGACTTTGCTTACCTGTCTTATCATGCCATCTATTTGATCATAAAATGTGCAGTGCATATTTACCACATTTTAGTTGCTATAGGTTGGACATTTTAAACTCTGAAATAGATGCTTACATGTGTTCGCTGTGTTTTGTTTTTTAGGTGGCAATCCAGATTACCTAAGTGAACTTTATGAAGGTAGCTATCACATTTTCTTCACTTTGCACTTTATCTGTTTGTACACAATGAAAATAAGTGAACTAAACCCCCATAAACTCAGTTAAATACACACTCTCAGTGTTACATGGGCTGAAATAACATCACAAAAATCATTCAGTATTGATGGGCATTTCCCCCTGGATATTTACAGTGCCTGGAAACCCCTGCTCTCACTCATATTCTGTTCTTGGAAGTAGTAAATCCATTCTGCTGCAACAGACATTTTGGTTCCATAATTAGGAATTAATTACCTGCTTAAAAGCCATGACTACCAACGAAAGGGAGCTGCACTGGTTTCTGCCTATGCCAGTAAACCCAGTTTAAAATTGTTTCTTGTATAATGAGGAAATTTGGCTCCCAGATAGGAACTTCAAAGGAAGGGCTTGCTTTAGGGAGAGTTAAACTAGCAGCTTCGCTGTATTATCAAGGACTCCAAGTTCTCTGTCTCTTGACTCTCCCCAATCCCTTCCACCAGCTCCATGGAGGGCTGAATTGCTCCCTCATGGTTCTAAGCAGCTGCTGACCTAAGGACTTGTGCTGTTCATGCTGATGGGAGTGAAGGAAGGGTCTTTGATGGTGTCTCCAAAAAAAGAGCGCCTTCTCTGATCCCCATCAGACCTTCTTCCTTCCTGGTTCCTGACATCCTGGCTCACAGTCCATTCTCACCCTCATTACTGGTGAGAGAGGTGAGCTGACCTTTCACCAGCTAGTCCTAGCCCTTGGCCAGTGTGAGCCAGCTTCCCTGGAAGTGGATAGGTTTAATCCCTAAGCCAATGAATGGTTCTAGGACTGTGGAAGGGCAGAAACTAAGAGGCCCAAGATATGACTAGCTTTGGACCCAATACTTTGTCATACTTTGCTATTTGACTGAAAACCAAGGCAGTATTACTAGGGATGATATCCTGTCTGTAACAGATTTCCAGACCACTTCTGTGTCCCGAAAGCCCTTAAATTTGGAGAAGTGACAGGCTAGATTTCAAGATATGGCTTGAAACTTCAGAACGATTAAAATTTAGATTGTTTTAAATGTTATTTTTATGTATTCTAAAAAAATTCTGTTCTCTAGTTTTATATGTGACATAGACGTGTAGACATTAATGTTTTCTCCATAAGGCCATCTGCTGTTTGAATGTTTATTATAAGGTGTGTATTTAATTTGAGTTTAATTGGAAAGTATTTTGTCTGTATCTGCTTATGCTGTTAAGCC
Organism: Capromys pilorides; assembly: GCA_004027915.1. Classification (NCBI taxonomy): domain Eukaryota; kingdom Metazoa; phylum Chordata; class Mammalia; order Rodentia; family Capromyidae; genus Capromys; species Capromys pilorides. Next base: position 23,895 of record PVKN010003135.1, read on the forward strand.
ATATTTTTTGCAAGCTGTGATTTGGTTGATTTTATGCATGCGATTTACAAATTTTTCTTCTTATTTGTTGTTATAATTTAAAGAAATAATTCTCAAATTGTATCACAGAGTATTATGGGAGAATTGTGATTTTACATTTTAGCTTATGTTTCGGGTTTCTTGTAAGTAACCACAAGATTTTAAAAATGCCATCTTCCCATTGGCCTCAAGTCCCACTTTGGTCTTTGGGCCAAAATGTCATGATATCAATCCATAGATATTTTGGTAACCTAGGTATTGCACAAGGAGTTGACAATCATATGAAGAAATAAAACTAAAAATGGTATGTGTTCACATTTGAAGTCAGTCAGTTTTGTAAGAATAAAACAGCAAATGGGAAATAAGTGGTTTTTCTGTCATTTTCTATTCAGATTGCAAGGCACACTTTACTACTAAATGATACTGTCTAATGTACACTAGGTGCTCTGAAGCCAGCATGGTGATTCTACCTGGAGAAGTTGAGCTGAGGATGAAGTAGCGATAGTTTGTCCAGGATGGAAATGGAACTTCTGCACCTATTTAGGATTAAAATACCAACATTTATAGACATACATGCAGTAAATTCACCAAGAATTTTCTTGATAATATTTTGCATGTGATATTGCTATTAAAACTTTTGCTAACTACCAAAAAAATTGATTATTTATCCATTCTGATCAATATAGATTGAAATTGATGTGGGACTTGGTATAAGAAGAGCACATCCTGATAAGTCTAAGCACTTATCTGTTCTTTTACAGAATTTATGAGTCTGAAACTGAAATATTGGCAAGGTTGAACTCTGCAAGAAAGTTTCTTTGTGGAGCCACCTTCCAATCCATCTGAAACAGTTGCCTTTTACTCAGATAAGAGGTACCTGCTGAGGAGTTAGTGTTGTCCACCTGAACTCTGGTCAATATCTGCTGTCTCATCATCAGGTGGCTGTAGATAAGCCATTTCACGCTCTTGAGCTCACTACTCTCAGCTCTAAAATTGGCAGTCAGACTCAGTCTCTAAAGACTCTTGCATGTCTGAAAGTTCATAGCTTTTAATGATCAATTCCTCTTCATGGTTGTTTGAAAGATTCCAGCAATAAAGGGATCTATTGGGCTCAGTTAAGAAACACTAAACCAGATTTAGAATCTGACCAACAAGTAGTAATTTAAAGATCTCTGCTGAAAGAAGTCTTCGGTGTCATGCAGGTCCCTGCTGCAGTGGATTTAACCCAGCAGCCCCGCCCAGGCTGTTGGCAGCTCAGTCTTTGGGGACTGGTCTTGTTTCCTGATGGCTCTTACTGTAGGTGGCTTCCTGTAGAGTGGCCAACTAATGACAACTTCATGCTCCTTCTTTTCCTTTCTCCAATTTAAGACTGGACTGCAACGAGTGACACCACAAATAGAAGCAGTGAAACGCCTTCCACTGTTGCTGACAAAACTGGCCGGGAACATCTCTCGGTGAGTGTGATAACCATGGGTTCCCTAGGTCGCTTTTCTGTTGCTCACATGTTGAAGTACTGTGATTGCTTCCACAAGACATGTTTATGTTTTACATATAAACAGGGCTTTCAATGCAGGAGGAATTAATGGAAAAGTTTAAGAAAAGCAATAAAGGTATTATCTAGCCTTAGACTTGCTTGCTTCTCTTTTATCTATAATGTGTAATGGTTGGTGCATCCTATTTAATTATCTGTCCTTTATCACTAGATCAGGTAACCTGTCTTTCCATTCAGGAATCACTTCTTCGATATACATATGTATTGAGGTCGCTGGTGCTTGACCTGTGGATGCAGGATGTGTAGGCAGCACTAGGGAGTAGGTCAGAGACCTGGATCTGGAAACACAGTCCATGTGTTGAGCCTTATTACATAAGAAGAAGCAACTGAAGGGCGGCCACAGATACCAGGGGTCTGGGTTGGGACTGGTCCATCAGTGGCTCTGATCCAGTCCAGAGTTTCCTCTAATCTTCTCTTTTCCTCTCTTATCATATGTGCAAAGCTCTTCCTGTGAGCTCTTCCTCCTTATAAATTCAAATCCATTCATGTGTCTTTTCTTTATATACCACTGCTGTAGGCTGACACAGAGTTTAGCAAAGTAGGGCCTCTAGTTTCAGTCTGGCTCACCACCTGCTTCTGAGTGGTTTGTAGACTAAGAATGGTTTTACATTAAAAATAGCTTTAAAAATCAAAAGAAGAACACGCTTTTATTGGAATACAGTCATGTCCACTCACCTGTGCACTGTCTGTGTACACAGCACACCAGCCACTTTTGTGCTGCCGTGGTGGGTGGTGCTGCAGCAGAGACCACATGGCCTGCAAAGCCAAAGCTATTTATGGTCTGGCCCTACAGAAAGCAAGCTACAGTTATTCTTCCCTGAGTGACTCTGCAGCGTCAGAAGGGCCTTGCTCCCCCACCACATGTCACCTTCTGCTCTTTCTCCTCCTAGCACTCTGAATGACCCTAAGCCCCAGTCAGATCACTCCATCTTCAGGTTGTATTTTTCTTTTCTTTTCTTTCCTTTCTTTTTTTTTTTGTGTGCAGGGTCTCACTATATAGCTTGGACTCGTAGTGATCTTCCTGATTTGTGCCTCCCTAGTGCCTGGATTACAGATGCGTGCCACCATGCCCAGACTCCATTGCCAACTTAGCGTGCCAGTGGTGGGGCTAGCACAGCATGCAGTGCCAGGGATTGAACCCTGCCCCCTGTGCTTAGCTAAGCAATAGCTTAATCCACTGAGCTAGATCACCAGCCGAGTTTTACTTCATTTTTAATTGACAAGTAATAATTATATAGTTCTGGGGTACAAAGTGCTATTTCCTCTTTTTTTTTCTTCTTTTTCATTTTTTTATTTGGTCTTTTTGAGACAGAGTTTGGCTATGCAGTTCAGGCTGGCCTTGAGTTCACTTTGTAGCCCAAGCTGGTCTTCTCTTGCCTCAGCTTCCTAAGAGCTGGGATTACAGATGTGTATCACCACACTCAGCTATGTTTTTTAAAGAGTGTTTTTCTATTTTCTTGACTTTTTATTTTGTTCATTTTATTTTATTTTCTGGTACCAGGGATTAAACTCATGACCTTGTGCTTGCCAGCCAAGTTGTTAAGCCACTGAGCTGTCTCCCCAGCCCACTATTTCCATTTTTGCATATATTGTAGAATAATCAAACCATAGTAATTGGCATTTTAAATATTTTTTATTTTGCTTGATGAGAACATTAAAGTTCCTCCTTTAGCTATGTTGAAGACATAACATGTTGTTATTAATTATAACATGCTTTTGGTTGCTGTCCAACCAGATGCCAGCACTAAGTCTTCCAACCTAATTGTAACTTTATTTCTCTTGACCATCCTCTCCTCTTACCTAGGACATCACCTGCATCCCAATCTCTGCCAGACACCATTACCCCTTCTGTTTCTATAAAATCAGCTGTTTTATGTGCCACAAATATGGGACATCATACAGTATTTGTCTCCTGTATCTTGCTCATTTTACTAAGCATAATGTGTTGCATTAATAAACTTTCCTATTGCTGGTACTCAATACTTGTCCTCACAACTTAGGGGAGGGCGTGGTTTCTTTGACTCATGGCTTCGAAAGCCGCAGTACACGACTGGCTGGCAGCAGAGCAGAAGCATCATGGCAGAGGGGCTTGGCAGAAGGCTACTCACCTCATGACAGCTGTAGAAGAGAGCGTGGGAACAGCACTAGAGAGGAAAGGGCCGAGAATCAGATGCAGACACCAAGGTTATGTCTCCATGACCCACCCAGACTACCGAGATTTGTCTACTCCCTCCAGAGGCTTCCAAACTGTGTTTCTACAAATCACAGACACTTGTCTTCTCAGATTGCAGTCTTCCTAATGCAATTGAAGTAAAACTTCTTGTATAAGTCAAAGTTTACTAGAGAAACAAATATAACACAAGATATACAAATGTATAAGTAATTACAAGATTGGTTTACAATGGTCAGATACAGAATTGGATGAAGAAGTATTCAGAGGGCACCTGACTGTATGCTGGAGGCTGAAGCATCTGGGAACTCATCTCAGTGTTCTGTAGCAGGAGGCCGATAGGTACACAATGGAAGGTAGAAGAAGAATGTGTGCTGGAGGGCTAGGGATATAGTTCAATGGTAGGAGCGCTTGGCTGGCAAGCTCAGGGTCCTGTGTTTTATTTCCAGTACCAAAAATACCTACAACAAACAAACAAACATCAAGCAGATCTGTGCTGAAAGGCTAAAGAGTCCCAGGTGGAAGTGAGTAGTCTCACCAGAAGTACAAGATGACATCCAAGCTAAACGTGAAGACTAGAGCTCCTCCAAAGAACCAGCACTAAGGCCTTCCTCATTGTCCTTTTGTTGCATGCAGGCTACCAATCCTGGGGTGTAGAGGGAGAGACCTCTGCACTCAAATCATCTCAGGGTCCTCTTCTTGCACAGGCTGAGGATATTTACAAATTAAGGGTCCTGGCCTCCTGCTAAATCACTTAGTTAAACTAAACTGCTCAAGTTGACACAGTGCCCTACATCCTAGAGCCATGAGGGCCTGTCCTCCACACCCCAGGGTGTAGAGCATCTGAGTTACTTATGTAAGCTTCTAGCCATCTCAAGGTGACACAATGTGTCAGCCATTCTACTTCTCTTATAAGAGGTAAATTCTTCATGGTAGTTTATGAAGCGCTCCATGATCTTGTCCTTGCTCCTCTCTGACATCTTCTCCTATGCTGAGTGACTGATGGGCATACATTTCAATTAGTAGAAATTTAGGTTAACTTCAGTCTTCTCTCTTTTAATGCCAGTGATAGGTGGAAGCCCCTGACTGGCATATCTCAAGACACTCAAGTGTTTATACAGCCAAAGGGCAAGATCAGCAAAAATAAACATCCTTCAAAGCCTGTACATTGACTCTGCCAAGGGCTCCTAGAATCCCGTATCAGAGGTTCAAGACTGTGTTTTGTAGAAATTAAGTACAATTTAAAAATTTGATGTGGTCTTGATATTTGTGATATAAATTACCTCTGATTGTTTTATTAGAAGAGTTCCAGAGCCAGGAAGGTGAGAGTGGCATAGCAGATATCAGAGCATTTGAGAGACAGTATTAAATGTTGGCCTTAGGGCCCACCAGTAGCTCTTCAGGCTGCTGTCTGGATTTGCATGAAAGGACAAATCCCTTAGGTTGGGTCCTGAAAGACCTTTTCAGGTGAAAACCAAGGGAGCAGCCAATCCACCAAATTCTCACCTAAGTGATACCATTGCCTCCAACACACGCATAATGTTTGAAACTCTACATTTATCACTGTTTTTGAAAAAGCAATTCTTACAGGACCTTTGTCTCTTTAAGTACTTTAATTTAGAGTGGCTCCCATAGGTTTGAATGTGATTTGAAAATCTTTAGCAGCATTTCAGCAGTAGAGCCCATCCTCTCCACAGGTGAGGTTGTGCATCCACAAATTGAGCTCATGCAGGATTATCTAAGTGTCCTTGTGGGAGGGTCAGCCCCAGGCTTTTACTTTGATACCTTCATTTTGAGCCACACATCCAGTGAGGAAGTTTAATGAGCAAATCATGTGTTTTATACCCAGACAGACTGGTTCAGATCTGTTATGGCTTTGTTATGGTTTGCATCTAGTTGTCCCCCTAAAGTCTCAGGCAGTTGTAGGGCAGTTTCTCAAGTGTGTGATTAATTCTTGATCTAATTCTGGGACTATGGGTGTGAGTGCTACACTGGCCCTGGGGCAGATAATCTGCATACAAATACAAGGAAAGGAGAGAGGCTAACTAGCTGCCACCACAGCTGCCCCTCCTTTCATTCTTTTCTGTTTTTGGCCACCATGAAAGGCTGTGACTTGCACCACTTTGCCTTGGAGCCAGCCGAGTGTGGGCTGAAACCTCCAGTAACTGAGCTAAATATACCTTTCCTTCCTTGATTTTGGTTGTCAGGAGTTTTGTCCCAGCAATGATAGAAAAGTAACTGAGACAGGCCTTTTATTTAATTTTCTCTAGATTTTGCTTTTATCACCATCATTCGTATTGGCATCTTTCCTATTCATGCATGTCTATGGTAGTAGACATTATTCCAAACCCATTGTCTGCATTCACTTATCTTAGATTTATAACAAATTGCTAAATAGAGAACTATTAAGCTTTCCATTTTACAAATCAGTGTTGTGAGACTCAGAGTTTAAATAATTTTGAAATACTATACATAATAAATGTTCAATCTAAAATTTATACACAGGGAAAAACCTACATTTTTAATATTTTCCAGGATGTAGTACTTCTCACTATGAAATGAGTGTCACTCAGAATAAACTATGTTGCAGCAACAAAAATCTCCAGACCTTAGAAATTTTCCTTTAGGATTCATTGCATGTTTTGGCTCCATTGAGCATTGTTCTGCCTTTAGGACAGAAAGTTTGAGTCTGTTGTGACACAAAGGAAGGAATGCCCGAGTAAGTGCACCAGGTTCTCACCCTTGGCACTCCTGATGTTTAGGGAGGAGTGACTTTGTTTGGGGTCTCTGTCTTAGCTGCTGGCTTCTATCCTTTGGGTGCTAGTGGCCCCTTGTCCCAACTGCAAAAGCTTGAAAGTGCTCAATGTCTTTATCTGGGGTGGCAGCATTATTTCTGGTTGACAGCCACTCCCTAAAAGTTCTCAGAGTAGCACTGCAGTTCCACACCCAGTAGTGACACAGGTCTCAACTCGTCACAAGAATCTGTCTAATCATGAGCAAGCCAGGAAATGCCTTTTTACAGAGTCACACAGGGAAAAAGCTGAAATTCAAGATCAACAGTGCTAATGATTGCCTCTGAAGGACCTAATCCTATCGGACTCAAGGATTATCATGTAGATTAAATGAAACAATAAAGTCTAAGAGTCTGAGTCAGTGTGAGCATCCGAGGCAGCGTAGAGCAGGAGTTGTGAAGCCGTGTTGGAATCCAGCCACTCACATATGTTTGTAAATATGATTTTGTTAGAATATGGCTACATCACTTGTTCCCACATGTTCTATGGCTGCTTTTGTGCTACTCTGGCTGAATAATTGCAACAAAGACTGGACAGCTGGCCAAGCCTTGATATTCCCTATTTGCAAAAGTTCATGCTAGAAAGCCCCACTGGCTTGGAGCTTTTCTTTGACAGCAAGGAAAAATCTTGGGCCCAGCAGAACTGACAAAGGATAAGGCCCAGCAGTATGTTCCAGTTAAAGCCCACCAAGCAAGCAAGTAGAGAAAGTCTATGCAGTGTGGGTGTGTTGGCTGAATTCTCCCATAGTTTATTTCCAGGCTGGCATTAAGGTGACTGTGTCCCAACCTCTTCCCTGGGCAGAGTAAACCTGCACAAAGTCTAGCTCAACAATTCACCACCTATGCATCCATGGCAGTTGTTTCCCAGTAGTTGAGTCAAAAAGCAAAGATTAACAATAACCAGACTGTTATTCACAAAAAAGGGAAAGTGTAAGGGCCACTAGGGCAAACAGGTGAGGGGAACAGAAACCCCAGGAAAGAGGAGTGTGTGTCTGGCCAGGCCCCGAGTTCAGAACAGCCAGGTTAGTGAGCAGGCCAGGGAAAGGTGGCTGGTGATTACACTGGTCTCTGCAGGCACGGGAGGCTCTAAGGTGACGGCCTTGGAAGGTGGGGTGATTCCCAGAGCTCCCTAGTTCCCCAGGGTAGGCTGAAGCGTGGATGGTACAAAGTTGCCACAGTCCTTGCACTGCATGGGCTTGGGAGTGGCTGTGACTTGGGCCCCAGCAGTGCTGTCCATTGGTGGTGGCTTCCTAGGACCACGAGGGCCCTGTCAACTAGGCTTTAGTCGAATTGTTGCTCAGTGGGAATAAGTAGATGGATAAAACGCCTTTGTGCAACTTAGAAAGTTCTCTCCTAATCCTTGTGGAGTAAAGCAATGTTAAAGGACCAGTGAGTCTTTGACAACCATTTGGCTGTACAGAAACAAGCAGTGTCAAGGTGAGATTTATCAGGACAAAATATTTTTGAAAACACTAATTTTACATTGAAAAATATTTCACGGATGGCAATGTGTACTTGTCAGATAAGACAGGTTGATTATTTTTAAAGTACTAATCTCCCTTGTATCAGATAAACCTGAGGGTGGCCAGGATTAGATGGGATTGGGGTGGTGGCAGTAAGCCACACTGGGCTCCCTCCACATTTTACTACCACCATATTGAGCCCTCCTGATCCCTGCATTCTGGTGTAGATCACCAACCACCCACTGTAAGTCATAGTAATGTGGAGACCCACTAAGCATTCATTCAGCTCACTAATGAACTATACCCTGCGTCCCCCCTGCCAAATAAAAACCTGTGTTGCTTATGTCTCCACCTCCAGAATGCTGGGATGCATTATTTCTGATAGCCTCCTCATCCTATGGCACGTGGAGTGTCGTGGTAATAGAAGCTGAATTACCACGTACTCTTTTGTTCCCTCTGTTTCAGGATTGTGACAGGATTTGCATATCTACCCTATGTGCATGTATAAGCTGTCCTTGCAATCCCTTTTTAAATTTTAAAACCCCAAATCCATATAGAGAAGTGTATAGACTGTAAGTGTGTGAGAGGTTTCACGAGCAGAATTCCACTCAAGGTGCCTTCATCCTCTGACTTCCTGTCGCAGGGTACCCTGATTTCTATGAGTGACAATTCTAATTTAAAAGAAAAAGACTACTTTTTTTATTGAACAATTTTTAAACCTAGCCAAAAATAGAGTAGGAAAGTGAAGCCTCCTGTACCTTTACCAGTCTTAAAATCATCAAATGTTCTATATTCTCCTTTTTCCTCAACCCAACCCCTGCTACACAACAATATTTCTTAGACTAAGATCTCAAGCTATAGTGACAATTTCTGCCTGGAGTGACATGAGTCTTTCTTTCCAGAGACATGGGTAGATGAGCGAATGGATGGATAGATGGATGCATCTCTCAGTGTGGCTATAAATAGAAGTGCACTTATGGAATATTCAATTATGTATCAATTTCATATTGTTTACTTTATAATTTCTCATTTGTAAATAATATATAATAATAGGACCTAGGTAGTTATCCTAGAAGCTATGTATTTGTAACTTTGTTGAGAATTAAGTGAATTGACATGCTAAAGCTGTTATAAGAGAAACTAGTAAGCATCCTATAAATCAGAGCTGCTATCTCATTGTCATTATCATTGTGGGCAGTGGGTTGGCAAGGTTGTCACGGGCTCTCTTCCTGTCCTAGGTCTACGCTGTGGTAGTGATAGCCTCTGTGGTGGGATTTTGTCTGCTGGTGATGCTGTTTCTGCTTAAGTTGGCAAGACACTCCAAGTTCGGCATGAAAGGTAAGAAGGGTTGGATTTATTTTATTTCTTACGTGACATTATTTTTCGCTTATGACTAATGCTAATTGCTACTACCAGTGGAAGTCGCTAGGCTTACAATGATGGGAACTTAAGGCTGGAAAAACAGCAACAAGGATCTGATCCTACAAATCAATCAGAGCGAAATAATGTTGGCTACTCAACATTGCCCACTTTCCTGTGAGGAGAGCTGTCCCAGGAGACTTGGGACTGGTTTTTAGAGTGCCAGGTGGCTAAGATGACTGGTCTGTAGGCGGTGGTTGGCTTTCGTTTTTGCTTTTATTATGGGTGGCACCCCACAATGGTGATAGGATATATGTAAACATGTACTTTGTGCAGAAAGGCCTTTGCTGTACATTCAATTTCCAAGTCTCCTGTGCTGTGCTTTTCAGTTGCTATTGCTTTTCAGTTTCTCAGGTTTTCAAATTCAAACTACAATCCTGGAAATGAAGTAAGAAAAACCATTGGCAATACACTGACACATTGTGCATGAATGGCCTTTTTTAAATGGAAAAATTTTTAGGGTCGGAAAATTATGGGATACACTGACCAGGATTTAAAAATGTGTCTTTTATAGAGGTTCAAATGTTAACTGAAGAGAGGGAAGTTGTATAAATGTTATTGTAGAAAAAGTTGAATTTTAGTGATTTAAAGCCATGTGTTTTGAGGTTGAAAGTTGGTCTCAGCTAATGTATTATTGTTGCATTTGTGTGGCCTTGTAGCTCAGCCCTGCTTATAAATACCTCTGAGTGAGAGCTGTGAGATAGCTTTCCTCGTGGCTTAGCTGTGTAGAGGGTGAGTCTGGCCAGTTTTCTTTATCCACACAGTCTCTTGAACTACTAGGAATGTTCTGGAACATGCAGAAGGGAATGTTTAAGTGGCTGGCTGGCATGCACTGGGCCCCAGGGAAGATCCAGTTTATTTCTAAATGTTCCTCCTCTCATTTCGTTAATGTCCATAATGGAAGTTTTTAAATTAGAAATGAATGGGAAGATGGAGTGGTAAATTTACATATAAAGCAATAACAGACCTCAAAATCCTCCTGAGCTCTTCCTAATCTGTTGATCCATGAGATTTCTTTAGGAAGAACAGAGACTTTTCATCATGCAGTTGTCAGGACTGAGAGGAAGGACACTAGCATAACTTTAACTGACTCAAGGACACTGGTCTCACCTGTGCTGACTCCTACGAGCCCTTGTAGGACTTGTCCAACATGGCTTGCTCAGCTACCCTGGAGTCTCTGCTTTTGCAAGGCCAGGATGAACCTGAGAACTGGCATTTCTGAGTGTTTCCAGTGGAAACTGATGTGGTATTGCCCCAGCTTTCTCCAAGAACAGTTATTCAACTGGCGATGTAGCTCAGTGGCCTAAGTGCCTGCCTGGCAAGCTCACGGTCCTGAGTTCAATCCCTAGCACCAAGAAAAAAAAACAAAAAAAACAATAGTCATTTGATGCCATAAATGTGAGCGAGCACATCTCCATCTAACTGTGGGAAGGTGTGAGGGAGGAGCCAGAACCATATTCTTCCAGTATTTCCCAGGCCATTGGGCTTTCTCTGATTGCTGTTTCTAGTTGGCTCTAGTGAGTCTGCTGACTACCTGCCATGATAACTTGCTTCCTCTCTCTCGGCATATCTTCCTTTCCTTAGAGTCTTGGAGTACATGTGCCCAAGCATAGATTTTATTGGAGAATTGCAGGCTCTAGCAGTAGAGCACTTCCTCTTCCAGGGGATTTAGTATAGGATCTTTTATCCTATGAGCTGCTCAGAGGAAGGATATATCTAGAGCCTGCTGGGACTTCATTAAAGGCTTTGAGAGTCCCTCGAGCAGCATTTAGGAGCCTCTCCCCATGACAGCCCAGGAGTAACACTGGAGGAAGCTTATCTCTAGATGTCAGTCTGCTCCTCTCCACAGTGCAGTGAGGAAGCAGAAGGGGACAGTCTGAATTAGGAAACAGACTGTATTTCACACTGAGACCCCAATACTGAGTCGAAAACAGCATTTCATTTGAATGGCTTGGGACGATGACCTCTGAAGCACCCGTATCCTCTGGACATAACCTGAGGACGTTCTTAGTGAACTGAGAGAAAGAGCTGCCTACCCTTGACGCACAGCATCAGTCAGTGGTTTCCCACAGGTGGTGCCCGCTCTTCACACGTCTTTCTGCCGATTCTTAAACATAAAATTATTTTTAGAAATGTTGTCTCAGAGCTTCCTGCACTCATTTAGAATCACTTCTTTGTCTGTGCTAGCTACACATTGATGGTGGCATGATATGAGCAAATCTGGCCTGATCTGAGGTTATTGTTTTACGAGTCATGCTGAGTTGATAACCTTTAGGGATCTAAAAATTAAGATGTGAGTCCTGCACGGAGTGCAAATGAAACTGCATAAAAAAAGTGGCATTTAAAAATTAATGCAAGTTAATGTACTCAAAATGTGCTTAGAGCAAAGATGACTGCTTGCAAACATGTGTCTATAAAAGGGAAGATATATAAAAGCACTATTATACTCCCTGAAATAACCAGGCAATATGTCAGTCAGGATTTTGGAATAACAGCAGGATAAACTGTATGGAGATTTGTAAGGGACTGATGTGCAAGAGGCCAGTGGCTGATGTGCTGATGATCTGTTCAAGATGAATTCTGACCTCTGGCATTCTCAGAGAGGTTCTGGCCCTATCGTTGTTCCCTTATCCTGAAACAGATTCAGGACAGCAGATGACTACTCACCCATCCACAGGGCTCAGAGCTGATTTCACCCATCTCTATCTCTTTTTCGTTACTATAAGGAAATACCTAAATCTGGTGCTTTGTTATCTAAAAAAACAAAAAAACAAGCAAACAAGGGTGAACTGAGCTCACAGTTGTGAAGACTGGAGTCCACAGAGCACAGTGCCAGCTCTAGTGAGGGTCCTACCTTACCACATCTTTAGGTGAGGCAGGAAGTGTGAGAATAGGGCAAGGGCAGTTTTGCTCTTCAGGTCTGGCATCTCTCACAGATTACCAAGTCCACCATCTCCAGTGACATCACCACTTTCCATGAGGCTCCACCTCTTAAAGTATCTGTGCTGTCTCCTAACATCAGCATACTGGAACCAATTTTCCAGTGCACATACGATCTTTTTGAGGAATAAATCACGTGGAAATCATGGCCCTCACATTACATAATTTATCTTGAATGTTAGCTGCTTCAGATAGTGGTAGAAACCTTGATACTATAAAGTACAGTTGAATATAACAGATTGAGCTAGTGTGGACTAATCCAAACTGGAAACTTCCTGAGATCATGCTAGAGCTGGACATAGGTGAGCTTGAAGGACTGGCCTGGGAGCTGAAACACTTGAGGGAAATTGCTTCCATGGGAAGGTGACGTCTGTGCTCTAAACCAGTGAGTCACAGCTGGATGGAGGATGTAGCCTAGAGCCAGCCCACAGGAATATGAACTTGGGTGTTCTGTCCCTTCCCCCAGACAGATCCCGCTGGTGGAGACCAGCACAGGTGACAGGAAGGAGCTCTGTGGTGACAACATTTATGTTTGTCTCTTCATTTTTTTTTTTCAGAGCCTAGTTCAAAGTGGATGCTGAACTGTAAATTGCCTGAGTAATTAGGATTTTTAACTTACCCACTTTGGTTTGATAATTGGCAACCCATGATAGAGAAAACCCCAGGGCTTTCCTAAGCTCTAAAAGGAACAAAATCCCTCTGTTTCTTTGTAAATTGCCTATGATTCAAGATAACTACTAACTATAGACAAGAGGTCCACACATGCAGGTTCAGCCTAAGGATAGGTGGGTCTTCACACACTATTTTAAACAGTTATTTTTGTCTGAGTTTGGAGGGTTCACTTTAACTTTCCATTTTGCATATGGAGAGTCAGTGTTTCCCCCTTTGCCTTTGATCTGTACCTTTGGGATATGTGTCCGAGTCCAGTTCTGAGGCTGCAAAAGTGGCAGATGGTCACTGTTAACCTAGAATTTACCTTTTACTGGTATTTGCTATGGTTTAGGCTTCTCCTTGTTAGAGTCCGGTAGGCTCACAGCCTTGTTTGAATAAAGATGTCAAGAGATAGATTTATTTCATGTCTATTTTCCTTCTTATTTCTGTACCCTTATACCATGTATTGCTTATTAGCTGAGTGTCTACTTACCATAACTGCGAAACTCTCCAATAAAGCTCCTCTGTCAGTTTTTGGACATCCATACAAAGGATATGTCTAAGTTTTTAATATGGATGCATAAAATCTATAGCAAATCTATCCAAATTGATATCTGTATCAATATATCTATATGTAAATACATACATTTATCCTTTTTTCTAAGGTGGCCTCTGACTTCTTTCAATGTTCATTTTGAATAATAAAAGGCTCAATCAATTTTCCAGAGGAGCGTCATTGTCAAAGAGTAGGTAGCTGGGCCTTTGTCTGTTTATTCATGTTGTCACCAAGGCCTTGGCTTAGCTCTGGCTTGCTGCTCCCTGAGCTCCTTGAAGATGTGCAAATGCAGCCAATGGAAGAGTAGTGGGGTCCACTCACATGAGGGCTGCTGTCATCGAAGGGTGTCCCATTGAGGGTGCTATGCAATGGCACTGATGGTGGACAGTTGGAAACTGTAGGGGCAGCAGGGAGGAGGGGCTTGGCACTCAGCACATTAGTAATGAATACCTTCAACTATTTGCTCTTATTCCCTGTATCTCCTGCTGGGCGTGTACATATGATGTTTCTCCCCAAGGTACTGCTATATCCTTTGCCTCTCCAGAAACATTTGCCATAAGAAACTACAGAAGGAACAGTGGAGGAAGTTCTTTTTCGCGTTGTCCTGATAGCCTGCGCAGATTTCCTCTGTAGCCTCTTGTCCTTGCATGAAAAATGCCTTGTGTGCATTCATTGGAGACAGCTTAGTAAAGACTGAAAAAATTACACAGCCCGAGGGTAGAGACCTAGCTTCTACTAATGGCAGGGTCTAGCCTCACAGTTCAAGTTTCTTCTCTTTAGCAAGATCTTCTAGATGCCTTTGAATAGCAACCAAAAATCTGGTCCTTAAGAAATAATTGAAAACTTAGCAAAGCCAAAGCTAAAGAGGTTGAAGGTTAAAGCCTTTAATATGAGCTGAAAACAATTCTGGAAAATTTAGGAGGTTGCGTTTAACATATTTGGATCAACTTTTAAAAGACGGAAAGAAGTGAGTGAAAGCCAGAAACACAGTTGTAGAAACATCTGTAAGGACAAACTGTTTTCCACATCTCCCCGCACCCCACAAATTCTTAAATAGAAATAACATCGAAAAATTATGACACTAACAAATGAAGACATTCTTTCTTCAAAATTTCACTCAGTTTAGAAATATATAAAGTTAAAAATAAAAGTTCCCCATCACCGTCTTTTTCCATTACCATTTCCACTGTTGGCCTAGAAATAACTTTCTTGAACTATCCAAGATGCATATTTTATGTAAATGATCAAATATATAGCTTCATTTT
>PVKN010003136.1:0-15047 GCA_004027915.1 Capromys pilorides
AGTCTCAGTTCTGATACATTACTACACATAGGGTCATAATGTCTTTTTAAAAATCCAAGCCAGACAGCAGGATTATATGCCTGTAATCCCAGCACTTTGAGAAGGTGAGGTAGGAGGATCAGTTTTGAGACTAGTCTTGGAAACTTAGTGACTGAGAATACATATATATATATATATGTATATATATATATGTATATATATATACATATATATATATACATATATATATATATGGAATGTAGCTCAGTGACATCATAGGATCTATGCCCAGTATCACAAAACAAACAGACCAACCTCACTTCATTTTGTTTTTTTTAATCTCAATTTGAAATCCAGTTAATAGAAATATTGAAGAAAAGGGGATTGGGTAACTCAGTCCTAAAACTTTTTCGTTCCAAAAGCACATTCATGTTGCATCGTCCTAGTTGTTGTCCGCACTCATTAAAGTGACAATTAATTTCTGTCACACTTATACGCAGAGTCAGAGATGAAGAGATTTCAGTGAAGGATAAACCCTCATGATGTGCTCTTGCGCATCTACCAGAGGAGCACGCAAGTCGGGTCTAAGTTAATGCAAAGCAGATACGAGGTGAACAATACAGTGTTCCAGTTTCATCAGGCAAGTGTTATCTGTTTTACATTATATGTTGAAATAAAAAGCTACTCTTTGCTAGGAAATGTATGAATAGCTCATTCATCTGCGGATCCATTTGGGGGCATGATGGAACCTAAAGCCAGAACAATAGGCTCTATTTAATATTAAACAGGTCCTTAATAACCCGCGATTTCTCTCCATAGGTCCTTCTTAGTCTTGTCGAGTTGACTTAGCTGCTCTATGAAAGTTGTAAGCTACTCCACAGGACCAGGTGGTGTGAAATATAGAAGTCACCCTCGTCATCTGACTGACCGTGCGCCCCAGTGTGAGAATGTTCAAGTCTCCCCTTGGCATCCCTTCCTACCTACACTGATGGACGCAGTTCACTCCGGGCCTCGACCCTGCTCCCCACCAGAGCTTCCCAGAGCCTTGTCCTGCCTGCACAGGAGAACTCACCACCTGGGAGGTGCCCACCCCGGGCGCGTAGCCTCTAAAGCCTGGCACCTCCACCGCGCTTTTCCCTCCTCCTCCCCTTCGCCCTTCGCTGCGGACCTTCAGGCCACCTTGCCGGACACCGGGGGGATTCGAGGGCCCCACCCACCCCTTCCCCGTCTAACCCGCGGTCAGCGGGGAGGCAAGGTTAGGTCGACTCCTGCCCGGAATTTGTCGCCGGCTTCTGCTCTGCCCTGGCGCCTTGGTGCGGGGCTGCGCGGTGCCAGTCCACTTCGGAGCGGGGCTCTGGGACTCACTCGCGCGCTCGGGAGGAGCCGAGCCCTAGCAGCGCGGCAGCGGGAGGGGGGCCCGGCCGGTGGAGGGGGCGTCCCGGGGGTCCCGGGGGACTGCTCCCGCGGTCGGTCCCCGCGCCCCGCGGCAGGCGGGGTCGGGAGAGCTCCTGTGCGCGGCTGCTCCGCGCAGGGGCGGGGGCGAGGGCGAGGGTCGGCTCCGGGCGGCGCGCGGGGACGCTGGGCTTCCGCAGCCTGCGACGGTCCCGGCCCCCGGCGCCCGCCCGGCGGGTCCCGGGGATCCCGGCTGCTGTCGCAGCAACTTTGTTCAGAGGTTGCGAGGGGAGCGCCGGGGGCTCAGGCGAGCGGGAAGGCGGCGAGCCGGAGGCCGGCTGGAGCGCGCTCGGGTCCCGGCGACCCGGCCAGCGCGCGTGGGAGAGGCGCCGCCGGGATGCGCTCCGCGTAGCCGGGCTGCTGGGGGCCGCGGCCACCGCTCCGAGGACGCGCGGCCGCCGCCCGCCGCCCGGCCGCTCCCGACTGGGGCTGGAGCCGGAGAGAGCGGGCTGCGGGGACGCGGGCGCAGGGCGGCGGTGGGAGGGCGCGCGGGAGGCGGCCCCTCCTCGGCGAGCCACGCGTGCG
This sequence comes from Capromys pilorides, assembly GCA_004027915.1. Classification (NCBI taxonomy): domain Eukaryota; kingdom Metazoa; phylum Chordata; class Mammalia; order Rodentia; family Capromyidae; genus Capromys; species Capromys pilorides. The sequence continues at coordinate 1,957 of PVKN010003136.1, forward strand.
GCGGGCAGCTGGGGAGCCGCCGGCGCCGGCGCCGCCGCCGCCAAGTCCCCGCTCCGCTTTTGTCTTGCCCTCCAGTTGAATGGGAAGATGGAGATGGACGTGGAGGGAGTTTCGCCTCGCCCGGAGCCCATCCCCCGCTCCCAGGGGGCCGGCGGAGCCTGCCAGGCGCCGCCACCGCGGAGCCAGCCCCCGCCGCAGCGGGAGCAGCAGCCGGCTCGCGATGAACTGCCCGGCGAGAGTGCGGGCGCGGAGGACAGCGAAGATCCCGAGGCGCGACCGCGCGGCGAGAAGGGCGAGAGCAAGGTAGGTCCGCGGTGCCGCCGCTGTGACATCTTTTGAACAAAACCGAGGCGCTCTCATAGTGGCTGTCACTTTAACCCCTCCGCTCCCCCAACCCCCTTACCTCGCTTGGGTGGGGGCGGGGTTGGCAGATGTGGAGGCGGCGTGGGATGGGAGGCAATCCACTGGCGACAGCGACTTTCCGAACTGGAAGCGTGTGTAGAAGTCTGTTGTGGTTTCCGTGTTCGGTGATGTGTGCAGAAAAAGTCTCCTGGTACAGGCGGTGTGGTGCTTAGGACAGAGCCGGGCGCCTCGGGAGCAGTGCAGAGACCTCTGCTTGCCCTCACAGTGGAACGGAGGCACGCTGGATGGTACTGGGCTAGAGAACATACGCCTGCAGGAGCTGCCGAGCGGCTTCGGAGACTCCTCGGAAGGAGGTCGCATCAACCGAAAGCTAACAGTGGGAGCAAAGTTTGGCTCCTTTGCGGAAATGGAGAACGTGGCTTACCCCAGCTCCCAGCTGCACGGTCTCCTCCTCACCTGGTATCTTCGTACTTAGTGTATCAGGAGCCAAGTGCCTGGCGGCAGGTGAACCCTGCAAATCGATTGTAGCCCTGCTGTGTCATTGTAGACTAGGGAACAGCTGCTACTTACTGGGCAGAGAGGAGTTCTTCAGGTAATTGAATTCCAGCAAGAAATGGCTCAAATGCCGTTCTCTGGTGCTGATGCATCTTCTGCTGAGAAAATGGTAGGGGAAGTGGCATAGAAAACAGTGTCTTGGCAGCAGTAGTAGAGGGCTTATTACAGCTTTGTTTCAGCCTTCTGTGTCCCTACAGACTTGGAGTTTCGTTTTGCGGAAGCTGACGTTGTTTGGTTGTATCTGTGTAAAGAGTACACGTGTATTTGTTAATACATTTTGAAACTGGCTGCTAATACTGGGGGAAGTGGTTTGGCAAATCAGAATATTGGAACCAAAGAGCTGTCAGTCAATCTGCTTTTCACTTTTGCTCATGTAAGAAGTGTATAGGAAAAGAGGCACTTCTGCTGGTTAGAAGCGGATTGCCTCTCTTGAAGAGCTCCTCCTCGGAGATTGCTTCGATTACTGCTGGACCTTTCCTAAAACACAAGTAGATTAATCAGATACCCAAAACATGTTAAGATCACACTGAATGTTGCTCTTCTGTGTCTGGAGACAGCTCTCTTAACAAGTTTGGATGTGCAGATCCTCAAAATTGTTTTGCATATTGAAACTGAGCTCAAAATCATGGTTGCTGTTTATCTCCCAAAATCAATATTGTTATTTAAATGGCAGCCTAGCAAGGCACTGGAATTTAAACATGCCCTAGTTCTTACAAATGCATACAAGATTTACATTGTGAACACTATGATGAATTTTAATATTCTGATAGCCTCAGCTTTCCAGTTGCTCCTGATTTCATGAATATTTAATTCTGTCATGACTGCATATTTACTACTTTAAATGACTGCTCAGTTTTGTGAAATAACCATCACTGAACATCATGTTGCCTAATTGAACTTTAAGTTTCTCTTGCAAAAATAGGTGCAGAGAATCATCAAAATACACAGCCAGTGCTGCCATTTCCATATTGTTGGTTCATATGCTTTGAGCACGAGAAATTCCTGCCATCAGCAAAAATCTGTGCTTATTTGTTTCTCTTTGCTGCACTGTGCAGACTGTCTAATGTTCTGATTCTGGGGCATAAGAAAGGCGATGCGCTAGAAATATTACAGCAGGTGAAGAGAGGATTGAAAGCAGGTTGATTACATTTAGTTAATTAGCATGTTCCGATAATTGAGTATTGCAATGATGTGATTTGCTTCATGTTTGTCTGCAATTTCTGGGAATGGAAACAAAATACTACTTTTCTCCCTCCAGGTGTTTGCTTTAGAAACGATGTTACATCCTTCTCTTAACCTAGAAATCAGCGGTGTTAACCCTTTGCTCATCTAAGGTACATGTACTGGTTCTTGGGAGCTTGAGGATGGTTAAGTTTCAGACCTTAGTAACTGTTTTTGGTTTTGGATGAACTAACGCAAGTTATAAACTGAATTTTCTTTGCAAATCCTGGTTGCATTAGAGGGAACACCTTTGTGTGTTTGACCGAATTATTCTACTGAATTATTAATGAATGACAAACTAGGATAAAGTTGAATCTGGTGCTCCTAGACATTTTGTGTGAAATGGGTAGTTTATAACAGTAAAGTTTACAAACAAAAAATAAAAATACACATTACACTATTATGTCTTCTACACAATAAAATGCGAATTTTGACAACTGAATTATTTATCTTAAATCTTGCACCATGTAAGAGTAGCACAAACAGGATGTGAATGGATACACTTCTTGAAAAGTAAAGTATTGGGGGGGGGGTGGTAGTGGCATTGTGTGTTATCATTGCTTAGATTCTGGTTTGAGGTGCTGATTTATTTTCTCCAAAGTTTACCTCAGCTGTTTTATTAGAAAAGAAGTTGGTGCTTTAGTACCACATCAGCTTGTCTTCCAGATTACAGTTTCATGGTCATATGTCCTTTGAAAGTCTCTGAATTAGGAAGAGCTTAAAAAACTGCATGGAAGGATTTTTTCCCCCATTGGTTTCATCTAGATAGTGATGCCTAATTCCTCCCTAGCAACTACTCTTCAAAGAAATATCTCAGCAACTACATATTGTATATGCTTTGGTTCCATAGGTGGGTAGGACTCTAAATCAACCATTGACTCCTACTTTGTTCTTTTACACTAAACTTTTATAGGAAACAGTCGGGCTGCAGCCATCTAAAGATAACTTGGTAATCACCATTGGTGATCTTCTGAGATATTTTCTGATCCGCTATTTTAAGATCTTCTTGCTTATATCTCAAAAGAGATTCTACATAGGGCAAATCTCCTTTTCATCTAGTACTAGGAATAAAAATTAAAAATAGTCGCTGTCCTTAAGTAAGATTTTCACATCCTTGATGGTGTTTGTGATTATGAATCTAGTCACCTTTAAAACACTCTTAACAACTTTTCTACAGGCTTTGAGTATTGTTTTAGTGTCTTTTCAGGCATCATAATGCTTGTTTCATAATGAATAACTCTTGAGTGGGTGTTCCTCAAATTTACTTTGGAAAGTTTTTAATTTTTTTTTTGTATCAAGGGCTACTCCAGTGTCTTACATTCTCTATGTTGTTGTTACCTGAACAGATGTGCAAATCCTTTTACTGAACCTAAATGAATAATAGAAATGATTACTCCTCATCTACTTTACTTCATCTTATTCCTATATTTCCTTTTTCCTATCTATTCTCTACATTTTTTTCTACTCTCTCCTTTCAACCCAGGCACGATTTACCATGATGTTTTGTATTGTATATTTATGGCCCATATGGGAAGTATCATGGTCAGATTTTTCTTTATGGGCAGCTCTCATTGAAGCTTTGACTGGCAAGACTCACTGTGCTTCCTTATGACTTTGAATTGGAAGACTTTATGCTTTGTTACCAGTGCCGCTGAGTGAGGGAAGTGATTCAAGATTGCAACTTCAAGTCGATTCCATCAGCAATGCTGCCTTAAACATTCAGCTTATTATATTTTTGAGGACTCTTATTTTGAAATAATTTTAAATTTATGGTGAAGGTAAGCCAGATTTTCACATAACTTTACCTATTTTTTTCTGTTGCTACTGTCTAATCATGGTTTGTATATTACAATGGTGAAATTAACCTTATACTATACTACTAGCTAGACTTGTCCAGTAAATTTTATTTGAGTGAATCAATAGTATATCAATGTTTTCCATCCTATTCTTTTTTTAAAAAAATATTTGTGTGTTATAGGTTCTTGCTACACAGCTCAGACTTGTAGTGATATTTTTGACTCATATCCCCAGCACTGGGATTGTAGATGTGCACCACCAAGCCTGGCTTCCAGCAATCAAACTTGGATATTTAGACAGCTGAACTATCTCCTCAGCCTCCATCCTGTTCTTATAGTATTAAATAAGGCCCTTTTGAAAATCTCTATGAGAGTGCATTTAAAAATTTAACTGGATTTCATGGTAACCACTCATACCTATTTTCTACAAAACTGAAAACTCTAGGTGAACTTAGAGTCCAAATTCATTCTCCTTTTCAAACCTTGGATACCAGTAGCAACAATAAGAAAATTTTTATTATTCACAGTGTTGGGTAGTCATTACCTATGAAGGTAAGGAGCAGCTTGCGAACTATGACGAGAGTTGAGATCCCTAATGCTGCATCAATCACAGTGAGCCAAGTGGGAGTTAAAACTTGGGCAAAGCTCTGGGGAGCTGCTAACTTATAGGAAAGGATAGTCTTTTTCAACCTGAAAAATATTTCTGCTTATGATAAGGTAATGTTTGTCCATATGCAGAAGACCACAAAGTCTCAAGTAGCAAGAAAAAGAGAAAAGATAATGGATAAGATAAGTGGTTTACCTAGATGCCAAACCCCTTGGGTGATTGCTCCTGCCATGAAGGATAATGGAAGTCCTTTCATTTATACATTATTAACCAGATGGTCTGTGACTTCTAGCCCTGAAATGGAAACTTGCCAATAGTACTCAGTTAACATTTGCACTTCCTATAGATGCCAGGAACTCACAGTTTACTGCAGAAGATGCAAATATGCAAATATGATGATGCTATACAGGGCTGGGAATGATACAATGAAGAGAGTAAGATAGCAATGGGAAGAGAGTAGAAGCTGTACCAGTAGGGAGAGGAGACATTTCTCCAGATTTCAGGGAAGGAGGAAATGTAGAGCAAGGGCTTTGCAGGTATGGAGACTGTGTCAAAGTTTAGGACAGCTGAGAAAGTTTCAGAAGCTCATCATAGGGTCGGGCGGTGTTAATGGCTACTCGTGTTTGTTTCATGAAGCCCTGTGATGGAAGTGTTAAGGTGCATCCTATAAATAGCAGGTGGGACTGGTATTTTCAAGGCATTCCTAGCTGCATCACAATGCCCAGCAGAGGTTTGCAAACCTGAGAAGTCTATGAATTCACAATTTAGAAGAAAATGGCTAGAAAGAAATAGAATTGTATGACAAGAGAGGACATTGTATCAGTTAACATATAAAAGATATTTAAGCATCAAACAGGTAAAATACACAAAAATTAATCTCAGAATAGAAAGTGTATCTTGAGAAAGAAATATTCCCTTCCCCCATTAACCCACCACATGCAGCTTCACCCCACCAGCCCCTCCCCTGCCCTTCCTTCTCTGGGGTTCTTCTCATTTCTCCATGGGCTGAGAATAGGCCCTGCTGAGGGTGTCTTGTCAGGGTTGAGGTTGGATGGAACCATTTTATTTGGTTTATCTTCCTTTTCTTATAGATATAGCTTTCCCAGAGTTGGAATCAATGGTGAGAGGGATCCATGATCTTAGGTTGTTGTCTTCACTTGTAAAAAGCACTTCAAAAAAAAAAAAGTCATTCTCCAGCTTCCACTAAAGGGTGACAGGGCAGCAGAAGAAGTGACAGCTCTGTTAGCATATTTATAGCATGTGATGTATTTTCTAAGAGAAAGTATTGACCTGGCTTCGGAAGTAGCCAAGTGAGGTAAGACTGTGGAACACATCAGATGCTCATCAATGAATGGATCTTTTTTCCTTCGTCGGCTTCTGCAAATAATCAAAAGCACTAGTCACAGTTCATTTGCACAATCTGATGGCTGCTGGTGCCCTCTCCATCTTTCCATGCCTTTGGTTCTGCTTTTGCCAGATTGGCACCTCCTCTTTTTGTTATGCTCCACTCTTTACAATTGACTTTGAGTTTTAAAAAGTCATGTTTATCAACATATAATTTACAAATAATAAAACTCATCTCTTTACCTGTATATTTAATGAGTTTTGAAAAAATCAACAGGATTTTGGCATCTCCCTGTCACCTCAGTACATTGTCCGTCTCCTCTTCTTCCCAGTCTTTCCTAAAATCTCATGTAGATGGGGGTAAAATGGTATACGGCCTTTTCTCTCTGGGTTCTTTTGCTAAATGATTGATATTTTATTTTTCATCCATTTTGTTGCATGCATTACTAGTTCCTCCTTATTCCTGAGCAATATTTCATTGTATAGATATACAATATCTTTATCTGTTGCCTCAAAGATAAATAGTATATTTATTTACATTTTTTTTTATAAAACTGCTCTAAGTGTGTTTTGTGAACATTTTTGTTTTACTTCTCTTGGCTAATTTCTAAGAATTGGACTGCTAGGTCAGATAGTAGGTTTGTATTTAACCTGATAGGAAACTAATGTGTTATTTTCAAAAGTGGTGGTACCAATTTTCATTTCCATAATTAATTCAGGAAAGTTTCAGTTGCTCTCTGTCATTGCTACAAGTGATATTGTGGGTATTTTTAATCATTCTGGCAGATATAACATCTTACTGTAACTTTTCTAATTTGTGTTTCCTCATTAACTAAAGATGCTGAGCATATTGCATGTCACTGTTTTATTTGTATGTTTCTTCAGCGGAAAGTCTGTTAAAATCTTTGGTCTGTTTCAGGAAAAAAAAATGGGTTGTTTGTATTCTTATTGATACAATCTGTTATTTTAAGGCAGGTTTAGGTATCAGAAACCCTGATGGACGTTTGAGGAGATAACAAAGAGAGCATTGTGGGTGTTTCCTTTGAGAGGAATGGAGTCCTTCATGAACCAACACTTACTGAGCATTTATGTGTCAGTCATAATGCAAGGTAGATTCACGTGGACTGATCCCATTTTATGTTCCACAGTAATCCTGAGAAATAACTATTATTGACCCTGAGGTCACACACCTAGCATAAGGCAGAGGAAGGATTTACAGTTAAGTCTGGACTCACTGCGCTTTCTCAGGTGCGACTCCAAGGTCCACTGGGTCTGGGAACAGACTTTAGTTCACCAGCTCAGCTTGCACTGCTGGCAAGGCTTGCGCTGCTCTGGTGTTTTAGAAACAGCCCTCAGGTGAGATAACATTGCTGGCATTGACATGCAAATAGGAACATTGAGCTTAAGGCAAAAGAGAGTGCTCTCAGTTTTATATCAGTCCTGAAAAATTTCTATGCACTTCGGAAGTTAGAATGAGAACGCTCCTGAGAAGTGGAAGATTTGAGTGTTCCTTGAAAGGTTAGTATCCGTGAACATCTGTCTCACCTAAATGGTACTGTGTAAGTGACAGAGGGTCACAGTAGCATTGACCCTAGGTATTAGACCCTGTTCAAAACTCAGTTTGCTTTTAGAGGCCGTGAACACCTTGGATATATTATGTGTGCACTCTGGCCTGGATTCTTGTGTGTATGTATGTATGTATGTATGTATGTATGTATTTATGTATTTATGTTTTGGCCAGCTCAGCCTGCCCTGGGGGTGGGGTTGCACAGCATATGGTGCCGGGGATTGAACCAAGTCCTTGTGGTTTCCTAAGCAGGTGCTTTAGATTGCGTACCTATCTTGCTGGCCCCTGGCCTGGATGCTTTTATCAGCAAAAATGTAAAGATGAAATGAAATTAAATTGTTAGCATAGATGACTCATCCCTTTTTTGTCTTAAATATTCTGTGTCCGAGGAAAATCTGTGTCCCATGTAAGTTGGGACAGTTGGTCACACAGTTGTTCAAGAAGGAACACAAAGCATCTAGACCTTTAGAGGCACTGAGTTGACCTTTAGAAACATTTAGAGTTCTCCAAGTTGGCTTAGAAAACAGTTCAAAGCAAGACTGGAATAGAACGAGTCTCACAGCATTGGCTTTCTGAAGAAGTAAGTAGCCATAGGCCAGCTTCTTAGATCTCGCACTATATAGCAAGTGTGCTTTTGAAAACTTGCTGGGAAAGTCTGCCTTGCTGGAGATGGGAAGGTCTTTGGGAGAATACTGCTACTTCAAGACAAAAATCACCTGCATGAGGCTGGTGGGGTTGGTAACCACACTCATCAGACTGAGTATTTTCATATGAGACCCTCAACTGGAAAAAAAAATGTGCTCTTTTAAGGAGGAGAATGGGCCTTAGATATGTGACCTTTGACCCTGACTCTGTCCCTTCTGACTCGGAACACTTGATAGAGTAGTCACATTTTCCTTGAGTCTTAGAATTCTCAACTATAAAATAAAGATACCATCTTTACCTTTCTTAGAAATTTCTCGATTAGAAACCCAAATTCAGTGGTACCCTTATGCACCAACCTTTTGTAAACTCTTACACACATCTGAGTGTGTGTTAAAATTTCTGAAGGTTTGTTAGATAAGAGATTCCCACTTCTTAAAAAATTATCCTTTTTAAGAAATTGAGAAAAAAAAAAGTTTATGTCCTTGATGTCATAGGGATAGGGTATTAGTATTAACTTGAGCCAGGGATTTAGGCTGTGGCATTTCTCCAAAGACATTTTCAACTGACCCTGAAAGCCTGTGCTCCTGTTTATTTCACTTGCTTTTTGAAAAGTCATAATGGTGATTTATTTTTTAAAATTTGGTTTTTGGATCTCCCTATGTCTACCCAGACCTTTGTGTCTGCTTAGAATGCTTATCTTCTGTCTCCTTCCCTTTTTGCCAGCTAATTTTTACTTACGCTTCAAACTCATTTGAACATCTCAAAGAAGGATTCTCCGATTTGAACCTTTTCCTGCCTGCAGCATAAGCCAAATCCCTACTGACAACGTATTGTTCATCCTTAATTGTGTAGTCTGTTAAATGTACACCAAGAGGATAGGGACTAGGTGTGCCATTTTACATCTGTTTCTCTAACCCGAGTAGAATAACACATAATAAGCCTACGAATACGCATTTGGGTAACAAGCCTTGATATGAAATTCTACTTTGAACATCTTTTTCCCAGCATCTGTGTTCTGACACAGACTGGTCATGTCCTTATGTAGCCCACATTCTAATGGGAGAGACAACTACTAAACAATAAATATATAATCAGACACTAATGACTCACTGGCTGACTATAGCTCTACATCCAGAGCCTCTGCTGAACCTTGTTTGTGTGAAAGTATTAATTTAGAGCAGTAAAGAAATAATCACAATGGTGATCATTTTTCTTTCACAGGTATCTACTTACGGCCTCAGAATCTCACGTTCTCCTTTGCTTGCTACTTTTTCTAAAGAGTTTAAGTTTTCTTTACTATTGTCATTGGGCAATACACGAGACCTGTCACCAGTTCCCCTTCCTGTGTTTATGCTAGACATTGCCAACTAATCCCAGGGTTCTTCCTCCTAATTTCAGCTCTATTTCAGATGAGGCTTTCACTACTAGTAGATAGAGGTGGTGTTCAAGGAGAAACTGTGGTGGCTTCCTTGACCCATGCTTATGATTATCTTAGTGATCATTTTCCTCTCTCAACACCAGATCCTCAATCCTGACCCCTCCTTTCCTCAATTTCTATCATTATACAACATGGTAGTCAGTAGACACATGTATCTTTTAAAGTGAAAGGTAGTTAAAATGGAATAAAAGAAATAATTCACTTCCTTACTTGTACTGGCCATACTACTGATGTCCCCAAAGCCACAAGTATCATGGCCACCATGTTGGACAGTAGAGAGAGAACATTCCATCACTGTAGAAAGCCGCTGGACAGCTCTGGTTCCATTAGAGGCTGTGACTTCAGCCACTGTTCATGGAAAGCCTGCTGAGATCTTCTGAACAGGCCTCTTGACAAGGACAGAGACTTTCCCAGTTCCTTGGGTTTGCTTTAGGCTCATGGTGAATTACTTATAAACTATTTTCAAACCACCACTATTGTGTATACAGAGCTCACTCTACAACTTTGGCTTGTGGTGTTGCTATTTTTCCTTAGGCCTTCCCTGAATCTTTTTGTTTGTTCTCAACCATTACAGAAAACAGGTTCCGTAAAGTAGTTCCAAGAGGTAGTTTTTCTATTACTCAAGTTCAGTGCCTTTCATAGCAGGTAGTGGAGCCACCAGTTGAAACACTGCTGACATCTTTTCTTAGCCATTTACTAATGATTGTGTGCTCACTGTGGAGATGGCTATGGTGGCACTTATTGTCAGAATACACAGACAGAAAAATCTTGCTGAGAGCTCGAAGCTAATATCATCCTAGAGCCTTACTGTTTACAACAAGAATATTGGGAATAATTTTCAAATTATATAATAGGTAACGAGGACTCAGTTACAAAGTTACAGCTGTCAAGTGTCCAATTCTTTTTTCTTTCATCTTGTCCTCCTTCTCCTGTTCCTTGTCCGTCTCCTTCTTGTGCTTTTTTTCTTTTGTCTGTCTCAAACTCCCAAGGATGTTATGAGTACTATTGGTTTCAGGTCTAGATAGGTAAGAAAAAAATGAAAGAAAAACCCCTCTGAAAATAGAAACTACATGTTCAGCCCTCTTTGTATTTCTTTTTCTCAGCCATGAGGATGAAGAGTGATCTTTTTGAGAGTGGAGGAAGAATTGGGGAATTAGTCCTCCAGGATCCTAATGTGGAACTTGCTGTGTCTTTGTTAAGCACATTATATGTCTGTCAGCAGGAAAAGAGAAAGGAAAATGGCCCCGGGGTGGACTTAGTGAATTTCTGCCTGTTAGCTAGGATGGAAATATGAATGACACCTTGAAGTGATCTCAAACCCTTTTGTTTACACATAGAGCTAGCTGGGAGGCCCTGAGGCCTCATATTCTGAATGTAGCAATCCATGGATGATAGTGAAAGTGAGAGATGTCTGCTCTCCTCCTTCCTGCAGCTGCGGATAAGCTGGGGCAGGAAAGGGGCATGCAACCCACAGAAGAATGAGCAAGAAAGGAAAAGACGCATGGTTAAACCTGTAATACCTTTTTTCTGGTATTTTATGTATCATTAAAATAATTATTAGAAGCAGGGGGCACAGAAAAATTAACATATTTGCTAAAAGTCAGAGACACAGCCAACAGAGCTATAATTGCCCACAAGTCGTTCCTTTAGTATTTCTTTCGGGTTGAACTGAAGAAGTGAAGCTGGATTCCATTCTGAAGTTTTGGGGAGTAGGGAGCTCTCTTTTCACCACAGGGATTTGTGGATGAAAAGATGGATGCCTGGTCTCTGGAATGCCAGTGGCTTTAAGCACTTTGAAATTAAGAAGGTGCATGTGGAAGGAGCACAAGGGAGGGAAAGTAGAAGGATGAATGGGCTTTTGGTCTCTGGAGACCTTTGTGCTCTGGCCACATGCTTCCCATGCTCGGCACTCGGACATTATGTACATGGCCTGTGAACCATTAGAGCAGAGGTATTCAGCTCGGAGCTGTAGTCCAAATGCTGGGAGTTGCTTTCCCACTTTGTTGTTGTTGTTGTTTTTCCAATGCAACTTCTAGGCACTTTGAAAATTCAAAGAAACCTTCTCACTTGCAACAGTCTCCGAATTCAGAAAGGGTTTGGCATCTGGTGGTGTCAACCGATGAGCCTTTCCCGGCCTTGCTGCACATTTCTCTAGAGATGGAAGGGAGGCAAAACACCCTCCCCTGCAAGCAAAGGACAGAAAGAAAGAAAGAAAGAAAGAAAGAAAGAAAGAAAGAAAGAGCAAGACATCCTTGAGGAGAAAGCAGGATCACAGAGACCTAACATGCCCCATCTGATGTAAAGTCTGAACATATATGTACAGTCTTTATTTTTATGCATCAGTGGCTTCGAGCTGAGATTTGATTCTCTGGAGCTATTAAATGTAGAAATGTGGCAATAAACTAACATTCATGCCCTTTGCTCCACTATTCAGTTTCCTTTCTCTTTTTCCTTTGCTGCCAGTTGTAGAGCAGCTGTTTTTTAAAGTCTCAAAGTTCCACAGAGGGTTACTTTTACACTAGGTTAGCTCTGAAGGCTTAACTTTCCTCAGCGACAGTCAGCGTGTCTGTTTAGTGGCAGGTAGGTAAAACAGAGTCTGACAGAAGGGATGTTCCAGCTGAGGCTCACAGAGCACTCTAACAAGCAGCCTGGCTCTCTGCTGATGATTCATCAGAAAAATAGGCATGGTAATTAAGTTGGGGGTTTAAAAGGATCACAAGAAAACAACCATATTCATCTATTGGTGTCATCATAAGAAATGCTGTTCATCTGCACTATAAAAATAAAAGAGTTGGTGAAGTGATGAGTGTGTACACTTGCAGAGTCTATATACATGTACATACATGTACATGTGCTTGGACCTACCTACAGGGTACACATCAATCATCACATTCCGTTATACCCCAAACAAACCTAATTGTTTGTTAACTATGAATGAGCTAATAAAAATCGTTAGTCTGCCGAACATAAGCAATGCCCTGCCACATTGGACTTCCTGGTACTGACCTTCTTTGGTCCTAATCAGTTACCAAGATGCTGCCCATCATTACTGGTTGGATCAGGGTGTGGACTGGAGAGTCTTCTGCTGGAAGTGAGTCATTTGGAGTCCCTGGGATGTCTTCCATGTATTCACTGGGTTCTGAGGAAAAAAAAATTGGGTTCTGTAATAGGATGACAGCTCAGAGAAACCAGCAGAGTTGAGCTTTCTCATGAAAGTATTGATCATCCTTTAGAGCACAGCAGCGGTTAAAAACTGTGACAATCCATGAAGTCATTTCTTGTGAGGCCACAGATCTTGTGTCTAATGATGTGGATTGTCCAATTCAGCTTGAACAAAATAACCACCTTTTGGCAGTTAAAGCAATACTATTTCTCTAGAGTGGTGGTACTCAACTGAGAATAGAGCTACTTCCTGCAGGGATGCTCAGTAACAACTGTAGACAATTTTAGTCGTCACAACCACTGGCGGGGTCCTCCTGCCATCTTCTGAGTATAGCCAAGTACACAATTAGATGTGTTATACTGCTCAAAATGGCTTCCCACAGCCATGAAACA
>PVKN010003136.1:20810-38915 GCA_004027915.1 Capromys pilorides
TCATACCCCAGGATGGGCCCCTGATCCCGCTCTAGGGAGGAGCCAATCATATCCTAGGCAGGCCCCAGGTCATGCTCCAGGGAGGAACCAATTGTAATACATAATCCTAGTGGATCATGACTCATGTCTCAAACTCTAGTAGTCCCCGCCCCATGATTGCATGAGGCTTTGGGGGGACAACTAGACATAAACCATAACAGGAAGCAACCACTTTATTTATAGAGGACAATCCAATCTCCTCTGACAAAGAGAGGCTGGTTTGGTGATTCTTTTGAAAGCCGCATAGAAAGAATCTCTCACCAACTTAAGCGATACTTTTCATTTTGCGTGACAGTACATCTCATCAATAAATGGGTGAATGGATTCAGCAGATACAGAGTTTTTCAATTGCCTGATTTGCAAAATTCATGTTATCTTTGACAGCTGTTTTCTTGGTCGAACCTCACTGAGTCTTCCTTCAAATATGACAATAAAATAAATAAACAAACAAATAAATAAATAAACAGTACAAGAGCTCTGAGCTGCAATCCTGGCTCAGGGACTTCATAGCCATGCGGGGTATTTGAGAAATCACTTAATCTTTCTGTGGATCAGTCTTCAATTCTGTAAAATAGTAATGATGATACTTAAAGACTAAAAAAAGTAAAATAAATACCTTTTACATTGCCAGGAAACTAGTGGGTCCCTGACAGCTATTGATTTAATATTTTATTCAGAAGTAGTACCAGTTAGAAACTCAGCAAGCAACAAGAAAACATGAAAAATAGTTAGATAGACCAGGATTTATTTTTCTCACTCAATAATCCAAAAGGCAGGTGAATGCTAGCGTTTGTTAAGGAGCTCGATGACATCAGAGGTGTAATAGCTGTGGTTCTCTTAGTCTGTCTTCATGATGACAGGATATTTTCTGCAGCTTTCCATGTTCAAGATGAGAGGAAGAAGAAATTTCATTGTTTTTTTTTCTGCTACTAGAAATAAAATTATTTTGAAATCGCCCAGCAGTTCTGCCCAGGTGTCCCATTGCCCAGTAATGTTATAACACCATCCCTAGCTGCAAGAGAGAGCGAGAAAGTGACTCTGTGGCCTTCCAACTTTATAAGAGGAGCTGAGCAAGGACCTTATTTAGAGTCATTGGTGCAAAAGGGGAATGTTTAAGGCATCATGAAAGCATGGTAGGAAAATTCACAAGAGTAAAGCTGAGCCTTAGATATCAGGGAATGTTTAAGAAAGATCCCAAACAAGGAATGATAGGCAGAGAAAAGAAAAGGGGGAGTTGTATGTAGGAGAGAAGAGATGCAGAACTCATGGGAATTGTATGTATTTCATGTATGGGATTAGCAGAAAGTTCACGTCTCTGGAGTGTGCGATGGGGCGTGATGTAGTTGGTGATAGGGGAAGCATTGAAACTGGAATGATTCTTTAAAAAAAGACTTTCCAGAGCCTTGCTTTGCACATAGCCCAGAGTACTTTGGCTACAGTTATGTTACATCCAGGAAGGCCATTAGGTGGCTTTGAATAGGGGGTGAGATAATGAACTTAGGTTTGAACTCCAGCAATGAGTTAGTTGATGCCATTTAGAGATGATGGGGGTTGGGCTAACCCCTTGGCTGTGAGGGAAGAACAGAGGAAACAGCAGGTACCAAAGAACTTTCCACAGTGGATGAGATGCCCTGACCTGCTTATAGGATAGCAGAGAGGGAGGAGTGGCGTTTATACTGCACCTGTACTTAGATGCATGATTCTGCAACTGAGAGCAGGCGCAAGCCGGTGGGGAGCAGCAGGTGAGCTTGGTATAGCTATATAGAGTTGAATGGGCCTGTAGGACTTCTAGAGTTCAGAAATCCAATTCTAGAGGTTTGAGTGGAAGGCGTAAAGTAGCATTAGACATTGTCTTAGGACAACAAGCACAGTTCTGGAAACCAGAAATGAAGGGGCAGATAGAGAATGAAAAGAACTAAGACTGGTGGCTGGGGAGATAGATCCTGCTTGGCAAGCACAAGGTCCTGAGTTCAATCCCTGGTACTCCCCCCTCCAAAAAAACAAAAACAAAAAAACAACAAAAAAACTAAGGGGATGCAGTATTCTGAAGAAGAAATCTCAGAGACACTTGCAGAATGGAAGAGAAGCAACTGGCCCCTAACCTCTCTTAGGCTTTTATTTGCCATGTCTCTGGCATATCCTCTGTATTGAATATACCCTTGGCTAGCCCTCAATTTCCCTTCTATTTCAGTTGTTTCATCTAACTTTCTGTTTAGTCTTGTGTAAAGTAGCCAGTTATCTGCCCGAAGAGATTACTCATAGTAAAAACAACTTCCAGATTTCCTCCTTTACAAGCAATATAGACTCATTGTGAGAAAATATTAATTGGTAAAACGAATGAGAGGAAAACCTTTCATAAGCTCACCAATCAGCAAGAAGCACTACCAAGGTCTTCATATATTTTTCCTAGGCCAGTATTTTTAGATAGAAACTCATAATTAAACATAAATTAGAATATTCTGTATATAAAATATCACTGCCTACTTTTTTTTATCACATGCTGTATCCTAAAAAGTTGTAAACAATACAAAATGTTTTCGTTATTACTCATCTCACAGCACTACTTTCATGCATGAGTAATATTTTACTGTAATATTCTACCTGATATATATATATATATATATATATATATATATATATATCCTGTTCATGTTGGGCTTTAGGGTTGCATTTTCTCTAATATACATAGGGCTGCAGAGAACACCCATGAAGATAAACATTCATACACATTAGTTGATAAACCAGTTAGGAAAAATCTTTAAGGTGAATACATAGAAAGGGGTCACCAAGACTTCTGATATCCCGTTGAGGATTACTCTCAATTTCCTCCCCCACACCCAGGTGTTTTGCAGCCTGTGTTACAGACCTACCTCTTCTCCTGGCAAGCAGGTGCCTCTTGCCTTTTCTCTGCTCATGGCTTGAGTTCCACTTTTCTGGAGAAGCCATCAGAGTACTTGGGAGCCTGTAAAGGGAGAACTAGAAGCCAAGGTCAAACAAAACACAGTTTATCCTATAGAACAGTTTGGTAATACAGTTCCAGTTAAAGGAAGAGATCAGCACCTGGAAATAAACAAGAGAAGGAAACACTGAAGTCTCTAGTATGGGTCATTGAAGCTACCTATAAAAAACCATTTTCTGATAGGGAAGTTATTAAGCTTTGAAATATCTTCCTCAGTGTAATTTTGGGATCTTATCTGGAAACCTGTAAGCGTTTTTAGATTCTCCTTGAGCAGAAGCGCTTAAGTGGACGTCCTTTAGAATGACAATGCTCTGGGTGACCTCTGAGCTGTACCTAAGTCTGTGAATTTGCCCTTCAACCTAGGGGATGCGCCATTGCCCCAGGTTTATTGCAGTTTGTTTAGGTGATTATCATGTAAGCCAGGTTGTGTGCATGTTTGTGTGAGACACACTGTAGAGTGGATTGAAATCTGAAGTTATTTTTCCACTTCAATTCCTTTGTCCATGAACAGTGCTTCTGTGAGAAAAGAGATTAGTGTTGCTTATTGTTGCTACTTTTGTTTTCTTATAGTTGGAAGCTTTTTCTATCAATACAAATTCCAATGCTTTATGAAAGATCAGAGCTAGTTACAAATCATCTGTATACCCAGGGTTACTCTAAATGACACCATATTCAGTCTCCCGAGCAAAGTCACTTTATTCTAATCTGTTTCTTCATTTCTTAAAATTTGGGCTTTCTTTAGAAATACTTTTTTTTTTCTTTCTTTTTTCTTTTGGGCTAAATGCCTGAAGGAGAAAGCACAGGCGGGCAGCTGAATACTTTTTTCTTCTAAATAAAAGATCACAGAAGGTGCCTGAGGAGATTTAGACCTCAGGAAAACTAAAATGAGCATTTTAATTCGTTCTTCTGGGACTACTTTACATTTTGGGGGAGGCTTTTGTGAGTCTTTTCTCTTTTTCTTTAAGTGTTTTGTCAGTAAGAATGAATTTAATTTTCCAGTGCTATAACACTTGTAAAATGTGATTAAAGTGAAGGAGGCAGGGGTTTTGATTCCAGGAACTGTGACCATATTATGTTAGATTTTACACATTGAAGCCCTTACTTATTAGCGGAAAAATATTTAAACACTAAGTTCTGTTACCTGTAGAAGTGTCCACTGTGCTCCACCAAGGGCTTCTAATCTGTGTCTCCTAAAATACATGTTGTTTCACAACCGTTGTATTAGTTTGCAATATTCTCTCCTTAGAAACTAATAGTGAGGACCAGAGAACTGTGCTCTGAGTCACCTCTTCATTCCAAGGACAAAGTACCTAATAGATATAGCTTAAGGGAGAAGGAGCCTATCTGGGGGCACAGATTCAGGGGGTTCAGTCTATTGCCAAATTGCTCCAACGCAGAAGTGGTGTGGCAGAGGAACCTGGAAGAGCAACACTGCCTAATCCCTGGCAAGCAGGAAAGCCAAAGATATACCTTTCCACGTGTACACCCCAGTCACTCCCCTCCTCCGATCTGGCCCCACCTTCTGACAGCATGTCAGCTGTGAATTTATCAGGGACGATTCACTGTGAGGATGATCTCTGCCTTGTACCATCGCCTTCTGGAAGCCCTACCTCTGAACCCAAGACTTTGGGGGACATTGAAATCATACACATTTAATGTGTAAATTAAATGTGCAGTGGCAGGCATCAGAAGAGCCTCCAGCTATGACAAGTAAGGCTCCACGGTGTTCTGTACAGAGAGCGTTTGGAGGGTCTGGCAGGGGAACACAGCTACTCATCTACTCTTGACTTAGGAACAGTCCTCCTTTATTGGGTGATCATCGTCTCCAGCCAAGGGCACAGCTTTTAGAGAAGACAGTGTGTAAGTCGGATTTCCTCTCTTCCTCCCCATCATCAGACAGAGTTGAACGTTTTGTTTCTACTGTTTTTTTTTTAAAATGTATGTAGTCCAGGGTCTATAGGGTCTCACAGATCAGACTCTTAGTGATCCTCCTGTTTTCAGCCTTTTAAGCACTGAGATTATAGGAACATGTCACTACGCCCAATCTCAATCACAGTCTCAGTGTGCCCTGGGGTTGGGGATGGCATAGCACAATAGGAATCGAACACTAGTTTTTGATATCCTCAGCATTGCACTGGTGATAGGAAGTTTGACAATATTAATAAAGGCACAAGTCAAATACTCAGGCTAATGTCTCAGGTGCCTATTCTAACATCCTGCATAAATTAAATATTACTCTTTCAACTTTTTGATGCTTAAAATAAAATGAACAGATATTTCCAAATCTGTTTCCAAATACAGACAAATTCAAGTAAATGTCTAGTATCAAGAATTATAAAATTGCCCTTTTCCAGTTCTGGCATGGAAAGAGCTTTAGAAAACATCTTCCCCGCAGAGACCAGAGGTTCAATCCCCAGCATGCCATACTGTCCCCACCTTCAGGGTGCACTGAGACTGGGCATGGGTTGTGCCTGTAATCCCAGCGCTCAGGAAGCTGAAAACTGAAGGATCACTATTAGTCTGATCAGTATAGTGAGACCCTATAGACCCTGTCCTAAATACATTAAAAAAAGAAGACATCTTCCCTATACATATAACAAGAAACAAGTTGAACAAAGTGAAAAATCAACAGTTCATCTCAGCCCTGTTGAAGAGCTGAGGGCCGCAAGGCCAGTTGCTCCAGCCACAATTAGAGGGATGGGGTAATACAGAGAATTATAAGTTATCAGAGTAGGAACCAGCACAGGAGGAGGGATTAATTAATCAATAAATGTCTGAAGGCTGTTTGGACAAGTTTGGGAGTAAAAGCTCCAGGGTGCTATTGGAAGTAATATCCACATTTTGTGAATGTTATTCCTAGGAGGTCTAAAAGGTTCTCATTGTGAATACACAAGAAATATCTACTTGTGCTTCTGACCAGGTGAAGGGAAAAGTAACCATTTTGAAATATGTCCAGAGAATGTTGTTGTTCTTTGTAAAGAAACACTCTGTCTGGCCTGACAGGTTTCTCACCAGTATGTCGGAAGGCACACCTTTTCTAGACTTCTATCTGACTCGGGATCTGGGTGAGGGAAAGGGGGAGTAGGACATGAAGCCCTCATGATGTTCAAAAACCTAGCAACACAGGCTGCTAGGACCAAGACCTAATCGCAGGACTGTAGGGCACTTCACATCCATGAAGACCCACGTACCACATGCAGTGTTCTTTTTCGCCAATATGTTACATGTTGTTTTCAGCAAAAAAATTACAAGGCATACTAAGAGACAAAAAGTATAGTTTAAAAAGATACAGAAAACAAACATCAGAATCAGATTAAAATATAGCAGTGATATTGGAATTATCAACATACAGTGACCATAATTATTAATACGCTAAGGATTATAATGGAAAAAGTAGGTAACATGCAAGGGCAAGTGGATAATATAGGCTGACAGATGAACATTTTAAGAAAGATTAGAAAAGATGGGAATCAAAAAGCACTGTAACAAGGAGCCCATCAGTAAAATTTAGGCACTCCTAGATGTTATGAATGTCTTAAAATAGTACTTTGGAAGTTATAAAACCAGTCTAAATTTTAAATGTGAAACCTTTTGTTTTTCACTTACCAAGGGCATTCTGGTCCTTGTTATAGTTTTCTTTAAAAATGCTCTAGAAAGGAAATAAAAGCATCTCATGAACGATCGAATAAGGGCATCAGAACCTTACACAGTACCCAAGAAGATGACAACTTGAAAGTGATGCCGAGTAAATCAGAAAATTGTCATTTGGAAATTAAATGAAAAATATATTTGACACTAAGTAGATGGATACAGATTTTTGTAAGAAGGATTCTGACATCGGCTATGGAATTCTGATTCTAATATTTGAGAAGTGAGCAGATGAAAATTAAGTTATAAAAATCTTCTAAATATTGAAGTACTTTCTTTACAGTACTTTTCAATCAGTATGTTGGATCAGCACTTTTTTTTTTCCTGAAAGAAATCTTGTATTTCGTGCACTATGCCACCAATCCTTTTCTCCGGAGGCAAGAGCTCACTTCTTGTTGTCTGCTGCCACCTGATGCTATTGGCCTTCCTAACTTGTGTTGGTGGAGGTGGCTTCCATCTGTGTCTACAGGCTGCTGGCTCAGCACGGTTGACTGATCACATGCATCATCTAACTCTTCCTCCTTCCATTAAAACAGAACAAATATTTTCAAGAACAAAGGTGTAATAGTCCTGGAAATTAAAGAAAGATACTGTCAGTAGTCAGGAGTTTTGAGAAACATTAAAGACTGAAAACTTGTGATGAGATTCAGAGAGAAAATAGAAAGTACAATCTAGAACAACTTCAAGTCTGGAGTCAGCCACTGAAATTAGCCACACAGCTGTCACTGGAATTATTCACCTCATGGAAGTGTGTTGTAATGGCCTGGATCTCTGCTTGCTCTTTCTAGCTCTTATCATCAGAGCAGCTTGGAAGAGTAAGTGTCTGCCCTCCTGCTAAGGTGGAAGAACTGCTTCCTGAAGAAAGCCCTTGCCTGGGTTTACCTCCCACTGAGAATTTCCAAGTCTATGAGGGACACAGGGTAAGTATGCAGGAAGTCCAGATCTGCATAACTGAAGGTGCTAAAGAAAACAAAACAAAGGGCAGAGAGACCTGGCAAGGAAATAAAGTCAAAGATTCCATCCCTAGGTGACTGTGGTTGCAGGATTCCAATACTACCTTCAAGCAGACCCCAGGATGTGCACCTGTTGACACTTCCTGCCTAGAGCCCACAGCTGGCCATGCTGTGCAAAAGATGCAGCTGAAAGCAAACTCACACACCTTTAAACTCTTGGAACCTCTCAGACTGTGTATTCAAAACTGTGAATGAATAAAATGAGTGAGCAGATGTTTGGTAAAATCCACGAAGAAAATAAAAAGGCAACAAAGATGAGCAGAGCTACTCATGAGCACGAATAGGAAGGAAATAATGGAATAATTCAAATCAGAATTCTTAGGGTAAATGAAGAGCCCTGAGCCGTTAAGTACGCAAGTGTTTCAGAAAGTTCAAAAACAGACTATTGACATTATAAAATAAGCAATGAATGAGGTAAATAATAAAATGAATAGGGCTATGGACTGTGCTAGTATTCTTCAAGACAGACATATAAAAATTTTCCATAATATATAGTAAAAAAGTAAAAGCCAAAACAGGAAAAAATAGTGTTAAGATAAGGAACAGAGGTTGAGGTACCCAGTGTGACTCTAGTGAGCATTTCAAAATGGAAGAGTAAAGAGAAGGTAGGAGAGAAGTTAGCCCGAAAGTCTCAAGAAAATTTTCTTTAGGGGTAAAATAATTCTTCAAACTGTAAGTTGCAAGTACGTAGGAAAACGAAACAATAAAGAAAAGGTGCTGTTGGCGGGGTATGTCTGCTTCCTCCACACCCAGAGACTACCAGCTCATTTCCCACCTGCTCCCCACTGTACATTATGGCTGTGTAGAGGTCTATGTGGCAGGTGCGGGAGGTGCTGTTACCCCTTTTGAGAATTCTAACACTTCGGAATGCAATGGCCATGAAACAAAATGGGGTTATTTTCATTTTTAAAGGAGATCTTCAACCTGAGAAAGACTACAGCATGTAGGAAATCAAGTCCGAGGAATGGGAAGAAGAAAATCCATACTTGATAACAGTGTTCAAAACCATTAATCTGAGTTTATCCTAGTACTAAACTTGAACTTCATATGAAGGATCAAATTAGTTGAGATAGGTTTCCGTAACGGAGTCTAGAAATATGCTTAATGTTTCCTGGGGAGTTCCAAAAACTTCCAGAATGGAGGAAGCAACTAGGTACCAAGGAATATGAATGAAAGTGACATACTCCCACCTTTAGTGAGCAACAGTAGAAAGTAGAAGAGGCAGCACCCTCTTCCAAGTGCTCCGAGGGTGGGAGCAGTTTTGATGCCAGAATCCTATATTTAGCCACATTACTAATCAAGCATGAAGGCAAAATAAAGATATTTTTGGGTGTGTAAGAATTCAGGAAGTTATGAAAGGATTGTAATAGGAGGTATCTTAGCCATATAGAGAACTAAAGGAAGAGTGAAGGTGGGAGGAGTGGGCCCCCCAAAATGTCTCTTCTCATTCACTTGAAGTGAATTAAGGACAACATGTCCTAATGTGCGATTCATTTTGGTTCTAATGTGAGTAATGTCTCCACCTTTATGAACATTGTGAGTGCCTTGCTGGTTTGCTATTTTAGAATCAACCTGAATGTGCAAAGCAGAGAGGACTACGTATATATCCTTTAGAATGCATTAATTGCAGTGGGAGACGAAGTGATTTGCTTTATGCAGTTATGAAGTAAGTGTAATTTCTCTGAGTAAAATCATATGGAATTGGCATTGGGATAGAGAAATGAATATGAGAGCAAATTAGAAATGGACAGAGGAAATGAGGCTTGGGGACTCCTGCTATAATCTCAGCACTCTGGGAGGCTGAGGCAGGAGGTCGTAAGCACAAGCTTAGCCCAGAAAATTTAATGGTTTAGCAAGACCCTGTTTAAAAATGGGAAAAAAATGAAGTAAAGGCTGAATGTAGCTCACCACAGTATAAAAAGGACAGAAAGGAAGCAAAGTAAAAGAGCAAAGGCAAGACAGGGACACATTTGGGAGTGTGCTGCCTGGCCCCAGAGGCCCTGCTCTGCACAGAGGCAGGATGTGGGAGTCTGAGGCACTCCCCAGCAAGGAGAATGTTCCTGGCTGGGCACGTGTTTACTCTCTAAGAAAATGTGGGGACCATTAGGTCATCAGCATCTTGTTTCTCCAGAGGATCCTTCCTTGCTTGAAATTGAGGTGGTTTTGGTTGGAAGGGACATACCATGGTCACTTTTTGGGGAAGGAGGATTATATGGGATAAAAGGATGCCTTTTTAATGGACTGATGCTTAGATTTTAAATATTTATAAAGAAAAATGCAGGGAGAAAACTGAAATGTTCCACTTTTATTTTTCTCATTTGCAAGCCATGTGAAAGGGCTTGGCCTTTGTTTGGAGAAAGAGAAGTCTAACCCTCAAAGTTGTTAAACACAGAAAGGAGAAGAAAAAAAAAACTAATTGGCGATTAAAAGAGAAAAGTTCAATACTTGTTGACTGTACGGCAAAAGCTTATATTCTCAAGAATAAACATTTCTAATGAGATCCAAGGACCACAGGACAAAAGTAAAATGGGATAGTAAAGACTTCTTAATAATCTGAAATAGCAAGGGAGAAATGAAAACACTTTTAAAGCCTTTGAGAAAGTTATTTGCTGTGATAGAGGAAAACACCACCCAACGTTTAGATTGATTTTTTTTTTTTTTCCGCAATGAGTTGATTTGCTACAATTTCTCTAAGTTACTCTTCCATCCTCTCAATAGCCACTACATAGCTCTAGTTTGGTTTGGTGAACTTCTGATTTTATAAGGCAAGGGGCATATGAAACATTGAGGACATGGAGGTTAGGGTTGGCTGTGGAGAAGCAGTCATTTTCAAGAGAGCTGCTGGAGCAGAGGCTGGAGCTGAGCCTTTGAGAACAGGTGAGTGCTTGCTGAGACTTAGGGGTAGAACTTCCTGAAGTACACACATGCCATGGAAGGGCTGTAGATTAATTTAGTACAGGAAGGAGCATAGAGTGTGTTTAGAAACAGATGCATATGAATTGAATACACCGTAATTGAAATGCTTGGAATGCAGGACTGGTTTAGGTGTTGAAGTCTTTCAGATTTTTGAGTATTTGTATTGACTTTACCACTAAACATCCCTGATCGAGAAATTGGAAAGTTTCAATCTGTGAAAGAATTTGGATTTTGGAACTTTTCAGAATTTTCATTCATTCAGGAAGAAATTCATGAAAAAAAAATGTAGTAAAACAACACATAAAGATAAATGAAGAAAGAAAAAAGCCAAGGTCTAATCCTAGTCACTCTGCTCATGTGAGAGGAATATTCTGAAAGTTTGTAAGTAAAGGGAACTATCACGAGGTTTAGGAAATCCTAGTTAGTATATGAGCTTCCGGATGAACAAACATCTATATACCAAGTGCATACAAAGGATTTGGAGTTTATTGAGAGAAGAGGGCCGTATATAAAATAACAGCTAGCATTTACAGTCCTTGCAAGAGGTATGACCCCAGGCATTTTTGCAGTGTCCTGTCCTCAGCTCTCTTTATAGTCTTATGAGGAAGGGGCCTTGGATACAAGAAGCTCCAAACTACTAAGTTGGATGCTTGACTTTTCATCCCACATCTTCTGGGCCTGACAATATGCTCTGAAACACTTGGTTACTATTATGGTGATTTTGCTGTTATTATTAAAGTGATATAGGGGACGACAAGATAGCTCAGGGGTCTAAAGTGCCTGCTTAGGGAAGCTTAGGCAACAGCAGGGACAGAGGTTCTATTCCCAGCACCATGTGCTGTGCCAGCCCCACCCTCAGGGCAGGCTAAGCTGGCCATAATATAAAAAATAAAATAAAATAAACTTTATTAAAAATAAAATGATATAAATGGGATACTGTCCTTGAATAAATAGGATTTTACAAATTCAAGGAGTGACTTTCAACCTTTTAAATTCAAGGCCTTCATTCCTTTCATGAATGTATCAAATTCATTTGTGTATCAAATAAACAATAGATTAAAATTAAATCAACAGCTACAGTCTCTGAGTACTTAGTACATGCTCTGTAAGGCATTTTATATATGCCATCTCCCTTGCTTGTACTAACAGCTGTGGGAGTCGTTAAGTAAAATGACTAAGGAGGTAAATCAGAGCTAGCCTGGGTCCAAATCCTAAATCATGGGATGACTAACAGCATTTCCATAGCAAGACTTTTAATTTCATTGAACTCCAAACTCCCATTAAAAAAATGCACATAGCGCCAGGGAGATAGCTCAGTAGAATAAGGGCTTGCTTGGCAAGCACAAGGGACTGAATTTAATTCCTGGTACTGCAAAAAGAAAAAAAAAAAAATTACTTGTTTTGGGGCTGGGGAGATAGCTCAGTAGAATAAGCGCTTGCTTGGCAAGTGCAAAGGCTTGAGTTCAATCCCCAGTTCTAGAAAGAAAAAAAAAATGTACATAATACCACTTTTATGAAGTTTGGGGGCTTAAATAGCTAATCAGAGTAATACCTGGAACATAGTAATCGCTCAGCTGGTGCTGGCTTCTTAAAAGGTTAACCTATGGAGAAAAGTGATTCACGTAAGATAAGTGTCTTGGTGAGGGTCAAGAGTTGTGGTGTCCCAAAGCTGGGATTCTCCCCTCTGCCTGCTGCAGTATCCAGTGTATGCTCTTTAGCCCCATGCCCAGGGTTTGAACCCACAGCTCTGTTTCCAAGTCTTGTTCAATGTGTTTTTCTTCTGCACTGAAAGGATCATCTGCCCAAACTGTCTCTGAACAAGGTGTCTGTTGTGCCTGGACATGTCAAGGTGAAGGCAACAGATAAATTAGGAAATTTACACAGTTGCAGGTGACCCATTTTATCAAATTTAAAAGCACTTTCTCTTCAAGGGAAGCTGGATTTATTTAGTGGAACTGCCTGAATTTGCTAAAACATGAAGCGTCTATTTGAAGAAACATTTAGAATATCTTATTTCCAGCACGGCTCGTTCATAAATTTATAATTTTAAAGAAGAGAGCAGAGCTTTTAGTTTCAGTAACTTTGAAGTAAAAAAAAAAAAGCACAATAGGTTCTGTAATCCATATCTAAAGTGCAGAATAGCATGAAGAACTACAAATAAAGCATGTCCTGAAATGTTACATTCAGGCGAGTCCTTTGTAAGGTGGTATTAAAAAGTAGCATAATGAGCTCTTTACAGGTTAACTACATGACCCCAGGCTTTTATTTTCCGTGGTTTTTTGCTTTTAGAAAATGTTTTGCGAAACCATGGAATATCAGAGACCATGAGTTGTGTAATTATGTGAATTTAACTAAAAGCAAAAGATCTAATCCTAGCCATTGGCAATGTCCAGTACATTCTGCCCCAAGCCTGCTGGGAATCTTAACACAAGATTGTATGAATTTTGTATATTTGTCCTATTCTAGAGCAAATCCCACTGAACCTTGAGTAGTTGTTTGTTAGTACAGTGCTGTTGTCTCATCCCTCATCTGTGGACTAATAAATTCCTGATCCTAATGTATAAAACTAGAAAGCCAAGTGATGCAGAGAGTGAGTCCTGTTTGCCAAAGGAGTAGAAGCATGCCACCAGCCAAGCCTTCTCTCCCTGTAGGCACAGCCCATAATTATAGTCAGTTGGTTGCTTCTTGAGGCTCTAACCAGATGAGATGTGTGAGTTGCACGGTTTAGATATTCAGTGGCATGAGGATAAGGTAGTCAATTACATCAAGTGCACAGACAAGCAAGACCTTGCCACCAGGAGCAAATTCTCTAAACTGAGCTTGATTAGGCCCTGCTGACTGCCGCGTGACCTGGCCAAGTTATTGCTTCAAATTCTCTACCAACAAAAAATGCATGAGTGAACAAGGTTTGATACCATGCTTGGGACCATCCCTAGCTTTCCCATCCAAGCCTCAGAACCCAAGTGACTCTTCACACAGAAGCCACTGTCTTTAAAGTGACTTTTCATGCCTCTGATTTTACAAGTTCAGTTTATAGAAGACAGCATTTCCTGTGACTTTCAAGTTCTCATAGATTCCAAACAAACAAAACAATGATAACAGGACTTCATTGAAAGCAAAAACAAACAAAACCCCAAAACCTTCTCCTTGTAACTGAGTTAAAATTTGTTTTGGTGTTGCCAAAACACCCACCATCCTGGCAAAAGTCTGTAGAACTTGAACCTGGCCGTGTCAACCATCTATTTTTAACTGACAAAAGACCAAAGTATCCTATGGTGTTGTGGCTTTTATTTCTTCTCCCAAGATGTTTGTGCTGTGGTGAGAAGCATGGCCTTTTCTAGAGGTTTTCACAAATCCGTTCCCCTTCCTCTAAGCCATATTGTGAGCATATCTTGATGCTTTCTCCTATCTGAGAAGCTGTACTTTCAGGGACAAACTGGAAAACAAGTGGCCTTGCTGCTACAAAGACAATTGGTAGTAACTGTCACCTCCTTCCAAGCCATCATAATATGTGCAATGTTTAATTCAGGTGGTGTTGGCTTTATATCAGAAAATTACTTTTGCTTAACTCTGTGCATCACTTTTTTTTCTTTTTCTTCACCTCAGACTGTGAACTTAGACACCACAATCCTTTATTTGCTAGGGAAATGTATGGTCCAATCTCTTTCAGGAGAAAGAAGCTATTACCTATGGTAATGTGGAGTCAGGCTCCTAATTTAGTATTTTATTTTGAATGTTTGGCAGCCGCTTACTTGTTTTTATTCAAATCAAGTCGTTAGAGTTCCCAAGTAAATCATTTTCATGTTACAAGTCTTGACTTCCCAGTGTTTCCCCTTGACATTTCTGTGAAATATGTTATCCTGGATTAGTACAAAATCAGACCCCAATGCCTTAGTATTAAGCATCACATAGCTGTATTAACTTTTTATGAGATGAAGCTGAGCTGCAACACATTATGTGTGGATTTCTGGAGAGGATTGTTTCTAACTGGTGAGTTATGATGACTAGGTTTTTATCTAACATACTAGTGTTGGGCTGATCGGATTAATGCATTTTTGGCACATGACCCTGAATTATAAAGAAGAGAAAGATGTTCTCATCGCAAGCAGCTCTTTGTAGGTAACAATGTAACTGTATGCATTTTTAAAACTATGGAAATATACTCTGGATGACTGGGAAAGACTTATATTTCTCAATTCCCTGGGATTCTAATATACATATCTCTAAAAGGAAAAGGATATAATGGCCCTGCCAGGCTGTCTGTAGTTGATGGGACACCCGGCGCCATCAAATCACAGGCTGCACTAAATGTGATTAGGAGCTGTCACAATACATTTAGCCCTCGTCGCTTAGAGAGAGAATCCAGGCCAAAGGTCACTCTCTACAGCAAAGTGGGCATTTAGTGCTTTTATTTGTGCTAATGGTAAATGATAGTTAATGAAAATCATTTATAAACCTTGTCCAAACCAGTGTTTCTCTGCTGAAAACGGCGGCTGGCTGCCTCTTGGAAGGACTGTAATTGCAATACAGTTGACACCGTGGGATAGTAATTGGGCTTACAGTTTAATGAACTCTGTGTCCGGTAACTCCTTCCCATGCAGTGGGGAAACAGGTTGAGGGGGCCACCCGCCCAATGGGCCTCACACTCCAGCTTCCTCCGGCTGACCTTTCCCACTTTGCACTGCGTAGTGAAATATTGCCACCTTTGCAATGGCGTGCCCAATCCAAAGCCTCATGCTTTTGGAAGGTGGCTGGCACATGCGCTAATGATGATTAATGGCCTTTCCTAGCACATGAGTTGTTTTAAAGGTCATTTATTCTTTATGTAGCAGCTTAATTGAAAGTTTTATCCTTTTTATACTCCTGGCATTCATTTTGGGAGGAAGAGATACGGTCACAGCAAAGTGAGGAGAAGTCATTTATCTGGGATTCTTTCTCTTTCTTCAGATTTCCTTTTTATTAATTTAAAAACTCCTCTTTATACTTGTTTCTCTGTAGTTACAATATTTCTGCTGGTAAAATCTAATTCTTTTGGGTTTGGGCATCAATTAGTCTTCTTGGCTATTTGCTCTTATTTTCTTTTAAATCAGTGCTCTCTGAGTAGTAGAATCATTACCTGTGTGAAGGTCCAGCACGATAGTGAAAATACTTCTCAAGATTTTCTGTAGAAGATTCAAAATAGGCAGTGATTTGTATAGCACTGTTAAAAATAGCACACATTTATTGAGACTTACTGTCTGCTGGATGTTGGGTGTGGCCTTCAATGCAAATTGTTTGCTGGCAGTGCTCAAGACCCCCAGGATCTCCGCTTATAGACAAAGAAAATAAAAAGGAGAGGGTACATATTTTGTCCCAAGTCAAGCAACTAATGGTGAGGTGAATATCTTAGTTACCTTTCTCATTGTTAAGACAAAGTACCAGACTCCAAAGTTAAAGGAGGAAAGGTTTCTTTCAACTCACAGTTTGTAGAGGTTTCAGTCCATAGTCAGCTGCCTCCAAAACAAGGTAGCACAGAAGAGGGGCATTTCAGAAGAGAAACAGTCCATGGTAAGCAGGTAGAAGACAGTGAGGCAGCATGAAGCAGCAGCCAGTCCGCCTTTCCCTTTTATCCTATTGAGGCTATCAGCCTTTAGGCGGATGCCACCTGCAACTATACCAATTCCAATCAGTGGACTAAGCCAGGTGTGGTGATATACCCCTACAATCCCAGCACTTGGGGGGCAGAGGCAAGAGGAATGCCATGACTTTGAGGCCAAACTGGCCTACATAAAGGGGGCAAACTACACCATATAGTGAAAGTCTATCTCAAAAACAAAAACTATCAGTGGACTAATTTAGTATCACACCCTTAAACCCAGTATTACGTGCTGGATCCAATCAGTTCTGAAAAGCCCTGTCTTTGAGAACATGAGACTTTGGAGGGACATCTAGATACAGGCTAAACCATGCGTGTCAACATGTACTCAATAAATTCCATATTTCTTTGTATTTTATTTGCCAATCCTTGAAATCTGGTGGTCACTTTACAATCAGAGCACCTCTTAATTTGGAAGAGCACATTCTATTGATCAATAGCTTCATATAGACAGTACTTGGAAAATGTATTCTGGAGTATCTGGTCACTTTACAATCAGAGCACCTCTTAATTTGGAAGAGCACATTCTATTGATCAATAGCTTCATATAGACAGTACTTGGAAAATGTATTCTGGAGTATCAGGTCTTAACACCTCTTCCACTTGTGTTGGTTCTGAAAGAGTAACCTCTATTTAGATCTAGAATATGCCCCAAATTCTCTATGTTCAGATGTGAGGATTTTGGAAGATGATTGAATCGAGAGAGTGAAATCTTCCCTCATCAGTGCTTTAATCCACTGATGAATAAAAACTTTTACAGGTGAGGTCTAGAAGGAAGAGGTTGGTCACTGGTGGTGTGGCCTAGAAGGACAGATCTCCGTCCTCAACTCTTCTCCTCTTTCTGCTTTCTGGACTCTATGAAATAAACAACTTTGCTGAACACTGCACTCTTTCACCAGGCTACTTCTGCCATGGAGCCTGGTGACTGACCAAGGAGTTAAATTTCTAGAACTGTGAATCAAAATAAACCTTTCCTCCTTTAAGTTGTACATAATGCACATGGACTGTGTCTTAGTGGTGAGGAAAGTGTCTAGAATATAAGATGAATTCAATTAAATTATTCTTAAAATAGCTTTATTAAAAACAATCAGGTATATTTGAATTCCAAACATGGTTACCTCTGGCTGCTATCAGTGTAATAATGAAAGCTTTGTTTTTGCATACAATAGCCATGTCAGCACTATTAATATAGTCACAACTTGGTGATACAAAGCCTGAATATCTATATTAATGAACTGTCAAATTCTGTACATCCTTTGTCTCTTTAGCATGGCTTTGTCTTTACATTTCATCCACAAGTTGGGCAAAGAAGTCAAGAGATGATAAAATCCAAACTAGGAAATGTTTCAGCTTTTCACCCTTGCAATGGTAATATAGTTCAGAAGCTTAAGCACATAAAAATATATGCCAAGTC
Organism: Capromys pilorides; assembly: GCA_004027915.1. Lineage (NCBI taxonomy): Eukaryota > Metazoa > Chordata > Mammalia > Rodentia > Capromyidae > Capromys > Capromys pilorides. The sequence goes on from PVKN010003136.1 coordinate 38,435, forward strand.
CAGCTTTAATTTATAGGATTTTTCATATATAATCTACTTTGTCCTCTTTGGTAATAGGGTATAAATCAGGCTAAATGTTATTAATCTATGACTGGTCATATCTTTCTGGAAAATGTTCAAGATTCCTTTTGAAACTCTCAAAAAAGTGATGACATCACTTGAAAGGGTTTGTAGGACTTAATTACTAGTTGATAACCAGGAATGAAGTCTGGGAAACTTGCCATATGATGCAGAGTGGCACTTCAGTTCATCATTTTGCTTCCTTGAAGCAGAGATGGCTGTGGATACTGTGGTATCTTGGGAATGAGATGAGTATTAACGCTTTACAGAATTTTGTTTTCTTTCAGCTTTCATATGTGAAACACAGGCAAATGATCTATATCGAAGCTATCATGAGTCACTAATGCAAATTTTAAAAAAATCTAGATCTGTGTCTATCAGACAATAGACATATCCTATATTCCAATAATAACCATTTCTG
>PVKN010003137.1:0-12865 GCA_004027915.1 Capromys pilorides
TGCCTTACCTGACTTGCCCTTGAGGTAGCCTGAGCCAGCCAAAAAAAAAAAGACCAAATTAATGGGCTGGGGATATAGTTCAGTGGCATATATCCACTGCCTGGCAAGCACAGGTGCTAAATTCAATTACCAGTACAGAAAAGGAAGAGGAGTAAGAAGAGGAGGAGGAGGACCTACCAAATTAACTTCATACCTTTTTAAATTGTCAAAAGCCCTACCAGATAGCTCAGTGGACTGCTTAGGCAGAGTGCAGTGGCCAGGGTTCGATCCCCAGCATGCGGAGCTGGCCCCACTCCTGTGGCTCACTGAGTTGGTAATTGAAACTGGCATGGTGGCGCCTGCCTGTAATCCCAGCACCTGCCTGTAATCCCAGCACTCGAGAAGCTGAAAATAGGAGAATCACCATGAGTCTGCTATGTAGTAAGACCCTGTAGACCCTGTAGATCCTGTACCAAATGCATTGATTTTTTTTTTTTCACTTTGAGTCAAGCCTCCTTACATTGCTAAATTGCCCAGACTGGGCTCTAAATTGACATCCTCCTGCCTCTGTCTTGCAGAGTGATAATTTATGTAGTCATGGGTTACCATGCCTGGCTATTTATTTATTTATTTATTTTTGAGACAAGGTTTCATTATGCAGTTCAGAATGGCCTTGAACTCACTGTGTACTCTAAGTGGGCCTCAATTGAATTCAGCGATTCTGTGATCCTCCTCCCTCAGCCTCCTGAGTTCTAGAATTATAGGTATGCACTATCATGCCTGATCTAAATTTTTAAACTTTTACTTTTTGCAGCTATGAGTTTTAATTATAACATATAACTATATTTCAATTTATTCAAACAGGAACTATAGCTGAGAAGTTCCTATTTTTCCAACATGATAAAATGATATCTTTTATCATTTTATCAGGTGCCACCATGCCAGCAATGATAAAAAGGGATATCTTTAATTAATTAATTAATTTATTTATTTATTTGTCTTTTTGAGACAGAGTCTCGCTATGCAGTTTGGGATGGCCTTGAGCTCACTTTTGTAGCCCAGGCTGGTCTCGAACTCACACTGATCCTCCTGCCTCAGCCTCCCAAGTGCTGGGATTACAGGCATGTGCCACCATGCACAGCTGATATCTTTAAATATATGTACTTCCAAAAAAAAAAAAAAAAAGGCTGGCCAAATAGCTCAGCAGATTAAAGCACCTGTAAGCAGGCCCAGGGGCTGGGGGTTCAATCCTTGGGCTGCCGTGCCAGCCCCGCCACTGGGGTGTACTGAGATGCAATTGAGACTGGGTATGGTGGTGCGCACCTGTAATCCCAGCTCTTGGGAGGCTGTAAACAGGCGGATCACTACGAGTCTATTCTAGTAGTGAGACCCTGAACACCCTGTAGACCCTTCCTTAAAAATACAAAAATAAATAAATAAATAAATAAATAAACTGATGCTTTTTCTTTTCTTTTGGTTTTGGTTTTGGTTTTGAGACAGGGTCTCACTATGTCGTGCACACTAGCCTTGAACTCACAGCATTATTCCTATTTTAGCCTCCCAGGTGCTACTACTACAGGTGTGCACCATCACCCCTGGTTGTACTGATGCTTTTTAATTTTATTTTTAAAATTAAATTTTATTTTCTGTATGTATATATATGTCTTTTTTATGAGCAGAATATATTTATTAGGGGAAAGAAAGCTCCTGTCTGAGAGAGGGACAGGAGGGGACTCCCAAGTGGGTTGTCTCCTATACGTGTCTTTGAACAGAATTTCACTGTGTAATTCAGGCTGGTTGTAAACTCACTTTGTAGCCCCAGCTGGCCTTAACTCATGGCGATCCTCATGCCTCAGCTTCCTGGGTGCTGGGACTACAGGGGTACACCACCACGCGACTCCTCTTATTGTTATTATTTATCTTTTTGAGACAGGGTCTTGCTATGCAGTTCAGGCTGGCCTCAAACTCTCTTTTGTAGCTCAGGCTGATCTCAAACTCGCAGTGATCCTTCTGCCTCAGCCTCCCAACTGCTGGGATTACAGGTGTGTGCCACCATGCCGGGCTGTGATCCCTATTTTTTTTTTAGTGTTGTGGTCCTGTCCATCTCTTTCTAATCTGTGTCGATCCTTGCTTATTAGAAAACTAAACCCACTCTACTTAGTGTTATAATTTTCCCCAGTCTATAACTTGTCTTTTGACCTTAAGTATGGGTTTGAAAGGCAGAAAGATTTTTTAAAACTGTATGTATGTATGTATGTATGTATGTATGTATGTATGTATGTTATGGCTGGCTCAGCCTGCCCTGGGAGTGGGGCTAGCACAGCATGTGGTGCTGGAGATTGAACTGCAGTCCCTGCGGTCCCTGCAGTTGCCTAAGCTTGCCTAAACAGGTGCTTTAGACCTCCGATCTATCTCTAAGGCCCCTAAATTGAGAAGGCCTTTTTTTTTTCTGTCTGTCTGATGATGCCTTCAGGGCACAGAGGGTGCCGCTTGTAGAGCTGGGGACTGAACCCAGGTCCCCTGTGCCTGACTACATTTGCCTGAGGAGATGCTTAAACAACTGTGCCAGTCTGCAGGCCTCCAGGCTGAAAGATATGAATCTGGTCCATGATTTTTTAGCTGTGAAATTTAGGTTTTTCTTAGCCTCTTAAAGCTTCAGTTTCCTCTAAAATTGAGATGAAAGTACCTACTTTTAAAGGATTGGGCTGGGGAGGTAGCTCAGTAGAATAAGCACTTGCCTGGCAAATGCAAGGTCCTGAGTTCAATTCCTGGTACTGCAAAAAAGAAAAAGGTTGATCAGGAACATAGCATATATAAAGCCAGCAAATATGACTAGTAACTTTTTGTCTTCCTTTCAGCCCTTATAAGGAAACAGAGCTGAGTACTTAATGAATATCTATTAAATAGGGGTTCAAAGTTGGGTACAGTGATGCAAGCCTATAATCCCAACACTACTTGCAAGTTGGATCTCAGCCTGGGTAATTTATTTTTTAATTAAATTTATTATTATTATTATTATTATTATTATTATTTTGGTCTATTTGAGACAGGGTCTTGCTATGCAGCTCAGGCTGGCCTTAACTCACTTTGTAGCCCAGGTTGGTTTCAAACCCACAGCAGTCCTCTTGCCTCAGCCTCCCAAGTGCTGGGATTATAGGCATGCTTCACCATGCCTGGCAACCTGGATAATTTAGCAAGTTCCAGTGAGATCCAGTCTCAAAAACTGAAAAAAAGGGCTGGACATATACCTCAGCAGTCTAAGCACCTCCCTGGCAAGTGCAAGGATCCAAGTTGGATCCCTGGTACTACATGTCACGCTGGCCCAACGACCCTGGGTGTGCAGTGTGGGCCACTGAAACCGAGTGTGGTGGCACATACCTGTAATACCAGCACTAGTGAGGCTGAGACAGGAGGATCACTGTGAGTCCAAGCTGCGTAGTGAGACCCTGTGTCCAATTTTTATTTTTTATTTTTAAAAATTTATTTATTTATTTATTTGTTTGTTTGTTTGCTTGTTGTGTTTGTTTGTTTCTTTATTCATTTATTTCATGGCTGGCTCAGCCTGCCCTGGTGGTGGGGCTGGCGCAGCATGTGGTGCCAGGGATCAAATCGCAGTCCCTGCAGTTGCCTGAGCTTTCCTAAGAAGGCGCTTTAGACCACTGAACCATCTCGCCGGCCCTGTGTCCAATTTTTTAAAAAAGCTGGGAGGGGCTGGGGAGATAGGTCCATGGCACAAGTGCCTGCCTAGCAAGTGCAAGGTCATGAAAAAAGGCTGAGAATGTAGCTCAGTGCAAAACCCACACATGCATGCACTTACATAAAGAATGTTTACCTCCTAGTAGAAAAGACTTCCTGATTTCTTCTTTCTTTCTTTCTCTCTCTCTTTCTTTCTTTCTTTTCTTTCTCTCTTTCTTTCTTTCTTTTCCTTCCTTCCTTCCTTCCTTCCTTCCTTCCTTCCTTCCTTCCTTTCTTTGTTTCATCTTTTTGAGACAGGGTCTCTGTGCAGTTCAGGCTGGCCTTGAGCTTACTTTTGTAGCCCAGGCTGGTCTCAAACTCCCACTGATCCTCCTGCCTCAGCTTCCAAAGTACTGGGATTATCAACAGGGGCCACCTGACTAGTCATGATTAGACTTTTACTTTTTTTTTTTTTTTTTTTATGGAACCAGGTCATGATCTTGCACTTGCCAGGCAGGCCCTTGTGCCCCTGAGCTATCTCCCTGACCCCTTGGACTTTTATTTCTTGTCCTGGCTTAAGAGCAGGTACTGAAATTGAAACCTTACCATCTACTCTGCAGGGCGATCTATTCCTATATGCAGTAGTGGTATAGCCCAGCCAGTTTTTGAAAGGAAGTAGCAATGGCACAAAATCATACATATTTGAAACTTTTGGAAGGGAATTTTACTTTCCATTAACTCTTGGAACATTAAAATCCCTGAGTGATATTCTGCTGCCCAAAGGAGCCCACATAATAAAAATCAGCTGAAAGTTGAAATTTGGTAAAATAATAACAAATCTAAGATTCTCATTGTAAATAATCTTTATTCTCTATCTTAGTTGATTTAATAAAGTACAGTGATTTTATATTTGCTCATTCCTACAAATGAACAATTCACAGACCATGTGAAGAGCTAGTAGGAAATTGAAAAGGTCTCCAGCCAGAGTACACATGGTGCAGAATCTTAAGAACAGCTTGCCTCACAGGGGACTATTTCCACTTTTACTTGATTAAAAAAGAAGGAAAGAAAGCCCTTAAATAAGATGTGATGGTGCATATCTGTAATACCAGCACTTTGGAGGCTGAGACAGGAGGATCACAAGTTTAAGTCCAACCTGGGCAATTTAGTAACGTTCTATCTCAAAATAAAAATTAAAAAGGAAATAGAGATATAGTTCAGTGAGAAGGCCCGGGGTTTACTGTCAGTATTGCAAGAAATAAAAGGAAAGGAAAGGAAAGAAAGAAAAGAAAGAAAGGAAAGGAAATTCCTTTGGTGAGAACCTGCTCTTCATCTTAAGTCCTAAGTTTTCCCTTTTGAGTTTGAGGCATTGCAGTTTGGTAGAATGAGGAGGACAAAGAAGTGGCACTGGGTATCTCATGAGGCCAGGCATGTATGTGAGAGACTGGTGCCATGGTTGGTAAAAGAATTTACCAATAGTCAAGGAATATAAAAAAGTTAAAGAGTTTATTGATATATTGCAAGAGAGCAATAGGCAAGTTCAAAAGAGGATCATGCTGTCAGGGTGAAAGACTGAGGGTTTTTGTGACAGGGTTTCACTATGCAGTTCAGGCTGGCCTTGAGCTCACTTTTGTAGCCCAGGCTGGTCTCGAACTCACACTGATCCTCCTGCCTCAGCCTCCCAAGTGCTGGGATTACAGGCATGAGCCACCACGCCTGGCTCCTTAGTTGACTGTTTCTTCCCCTCGACCCCCCTTTTTGGGGGGGAGACCAGGGTTTGAACTCATGACCTTGCACTTGCCAGGCAGGCACTTGTGCCATGGAGCTATCTCCCTGGCCCCATGCTATGTAGTTTAGGCCGTCCTTAAATTCACTATGTATCCCAGGCCGGCCTTGAAGTCACAGTGATCTTGTTCCAGCCTCCAGAATACTGGAATTACAAGTGTTCACCACACACCCCACAGAAAGGATGAGATTTTTATATTTGAGTTTAACAGAAGGAGGAGGTCTAGTCATCCTGCAAATGCTTTCACCAAATCATGGCAATTCTGTTGTGCATCTATCTATCTCAGTTGAGGATAGCCAAGTGTTGTCTGAAGCCAAGTAACGTTTTGTTTGAATTATTCAGTGTTCTTGGTGTTATTAAAAACAGTCCTTAAAAATAAGACCTTTCCCTAGGTGTGGTGGTACATTTCTGTAAACCTAGCACTTGGAAAGCTGAGGAAAAAGGATTGCTGTGAGTTTGAGGCCAGCCTGAGCTACAAAGTGAGTTTGAGGCCAGCCTACACTATATAGTGAGGTTGTGTCTCAAAAAGTTATATATATATATATATTTAAATTTATTTTTATATTATGGCTGGCTCAGCCTGCCCTGAGGCTAGCACAGCATGTGGTGCTGGGGATCGAACCGGGGTCCTTCCAGTTCCTAAGTTTTCCTAAGCAGGTGCTTTAGACCACTGAACCATCTTGCCAGCCCTAAAAAAATTATATTTATTTGTACTTGAAAAGAACCTCAGGGCCAGGGAGATAGCTCCACAGTACAAGTACCTGCCTGGAAAGTGCAACATTGTAAGTTTGAACCTGGTCCCACCAAAAAAAAAAAAAAAAAAAAAAAGGAAAGGAACCTCTGATGTTATACTAGGGTGTTCATTTTGGTAGCACATATACTAAAATTGATGTAATACTGGGATAGGAGAAGGAATGGTATTGTCTAAGATGCAGCAAGCAGACAGATGATCTAGTGAAGAGTGTTCTTGCACATAGCTTTTAGATGGAAAGCTAATTTTCTACTACATACTCGTCATTCAGAGGCAGTGTTGCTTTTCAAGAAATAATGAACCAGGGCTGGTGGTGCAAGCTTGTACTATCAGTACCAGGAAGGCTGAGGCAGAGGGATTATCATGAGTTTGAAGCCAGCTTAGGTTATATAATGCAGTTCAACACAAGCCTGAACTGCATAGAGAGAGACCCTGTCTCAAAAAACCAGAAATCAACTAACCAACCAACCAACCAGAAACAATGAGAAAATAATCATGATACCCCACCCCTAGGGATACTTTTACATTTGTTTGCTTATTTGCTTTTGTAATATTGGGAGTACATCCCAATATTACAACTGCTTTGTATTTAGTTACATCCTTTTGAATGGTCTTTTAAATATATATATATATATTTGGCGCTGGGAATAGAGGTTAGGACATTTACCACTGAGCTATATCCCTAGCACCTAATTAATTATTATATATACTTTCTTGAGTCAGGGTTTTGCTAGTAGTTTAGGCTGGCCTTGAACTTAGGGCAGTCTTCCTGCCTTGGCCTTTCAGAGTGGTAATGCTACAGATACACATCACCATGCTGGCCTACTCTTGACTTTTTTTTTTTTTTTTTAAATTTTTTTTATTTATTTACTTGTTTGCTTGTTGTGTTTGTTTGTTTCTTTATTTATTCATTTTGTGGCTGGCTCAGCCTGCCCTGGTGGTGGCGCTGGCGCAGCATGTGGTGCCGGGGATCGAACTGCAGTCCCCGCAGTTGCCTGAGCCCTCCTAAGCAGGCGCTTTAGACCACTGAACCATCTCGCCGGCCCCCTACTCTTGACTTTTATACTGCTTCAGTTTCTTCCTTGTTACTGAGGGAGCTATAATTAGGTGACCTTAAAGATTGCTTCAGGGCTGAAGTTATAGCTCAGTGCTTGCCTAGCTTGTGCAATGCCCAAAATTTGATCCTCAGCACTACAAAATAAATAAATAAATAAATAAATAAATAAATAAATAAATAAATGACTGCTTTCAATACTAGATTCTATCATTCTGTCAGCCAAAGTATATTCAAATGGTTTGTCATATTCTGGCTGCCCTCTTGTGGACATTGTGTTAGGAAGAAAATCAAATGAAATCAAATATTCTTTAAAGATTGGGCCTCCCTATGTGACCCAGCTGGTCTTGTAATTCTGGGCTCAAGTGTCCTCCTGCCTCACGGTCCTGAGTGCTTGAGTTAAGCAGTACACCACCACGCCTGGTGTGTCCTTGACATTTTATGTAAGCGGGACATAGGATATGTCGCCCTTTGTGTCTTGCTTATTTCACTTAGTATATAGTATTTTCAAGTTTCATCCATGTTACAGCATGTATCAGTATATTTTATTTTTAAATAATTCATAATATTTATTTTTTGAGAGACATTTATTTTATATATATGTACAATTCATACATAAATTTTGTTGTAAAGAATGTTGCATCGATATCTTCATACTTCTAATTCATCTATTCTCTTGAATTATCTCCTCAGAACAAATTCCCAAGAGTGGAACTAGGTCAAAGGGTATGAACATTTTTACAGCTCTTGTCAATATTGCTCTTAAATTGTGGTGCCTGGAACTAAGTGCGATTCTCCGTATATTCAGACAGAACAGGGTACCATGGGACTATTAAGTTTTCAAGGCCTAAACAATATATCATCCTTTAAATCAAGTAGCTTAAGAATTTATTAGCTTTCTGGGGGGAGGAGTTGCTATATAAGTATTACTCATTGAGCTGATACAACTGGGACCCTTGGATCTTTTCTAGGCACTGCTTTGGTTTTGGTTTTGATATAAGGTCTCATTATGTAGTCCAGTTAGCTCGCTAAATTACCCAGGATAGTTTTCAACTTGTGATGCTCCTGCTGCTGTCCGTGATGATAGGCCTGTGTCACGTCACCCAGATTCTTGGGCACTGTGTCTTAAGTCCCAGGAAGCTTTTGAGGTTGCTGACAGGAATTTATCTCCCTCTTCCCTAGGGGACTGGAGCATAGGACATTCCATCCCTGAGCTATATCTCTGCTCCCTTTCTGAGCCCAGGTCTCACTCAGGAACCTGGGATAGCCTCCAATTTTTTTTATTTTTCCTGTATTTTTGAGACAGGGTCTTGCTATGCAGTTCAGGCTGCCCTTGAGCTCACTTTTGTAGCCCAGGCTGGTCTCAAACTCACATCGATCCTCTGCCTCGGCCTCCCAAGTGCTGGGATTACAGGCGTGTGCCACCACTCTCGGCTAGGCCTTTAATGTTTGATCCTCCTGATTTAGCCTCCAACCAAATTGGGATTATAGGCTATAGGCATGAAATACAAAACCAGGTTTCAATTGAATTTAGTATATTCTAGCCCCCCACCCACTCCACAAGCATTATTTTTATTATTATGATTTGCAGAACCTGGGATCAAATTCAGGACATTGCATTTGCCAGGCAGGCACTTATGCCACTGAGCTATCTCCCAGGTCTTTTTTTTTTTGTCTTTTTGAGACAGGGTCTTGCTATGCAGTTCGGGCTGGCCTTGAGCTCACTTTTGTAGCCCAGGCTGGTCTCGAACTCGCACCGATCCTCCTGCCTCAGCCTCCCAAGTGCTGGGAGCCCCAGCCCCTTTTATTCTTATTTATTTTTTTTGTACTTTAGGGAAGGGTCTACAGGGTGTTCAGGGTCTCACTACTAGACCGGACTTGTAGTGATCCGCCTGTCTACAGCCTCCCAAAAGCAGGGATTACAGGCGTGCACCATTTCATAGTATCTATCGTATCTTTTAGATTTTATTTACTCTTTCAGATTTTTACACTAGTAAGACAATACACAATATGATGTTTACACTTGGGCTTGAACCCCTAGCCTCCCCTAGTGTCCTGAAGGCATCCTCGGACAGACAAAAATAAAAACAAATAGGCTTTCTAGTTTTACCTATAAAAGCTTCAAGTTTATCTGTTTTATAGCTGAGTAATACTCCACTGTGTAAAAATACATCTTTTTTTTTTTTTTTTTAACCCGTTTTTCAGTTGATGGACATTTGGGTTGTTTTTAAGATTTAGCTATGACAAATTGTGCTGCTATAAACATGGGTGCACATATATTGCTGTGGTCTGATGTTTTCAGTTCTTCTGGAAAAATACCTAGAAGGGTAATAACTAGGTTGAATGGGACCTCTAATCCTAGCTTTTTTCCCCCCCCCCCCGTCTTTTTGAGACAGAATTTCATTCTGCAATTCAGGCTGGCTTTGAGCTCACTTTGCAACCCATGCTATAAAGTGTGAGTCTCAAATTCACACTATCCTCTTGCCTCAGCCTCCTGAGTGCTGGGATCATAGGCATGTGTCACTATTCCCAGCTTTTAATCCTAGCTTTCTACTTGGTACAGGGAATTGAATTCAGGACATTGCTTGGCAGGCAGGCACTTGTGCCAATGAGCTATATCCCCAGCAATCCAAACTTTTTGAAGAATTTCCAAACTGGTATGATTGTACCAGTCTATACTCCCACCAACAGTGGAAGAATACCTTTTCCCCCTAACCCCTCTAGCATTTGTTATTGCTGTTCTTGATGAGGGCCATTCCTTCTGGGGTAATATGGAAACTCAGTCTTGTTTTAATTTGCATTATTATTATTTTTTTTTTTTGTGGGACAGGGGTTCAAACTCATGACATTGCACTTTCCAGGCAGGTACTTGTGCCACAGAGCTATTTGCTCAGCCCTGAATTTGCATTTCTTGAAACACTTAGACTTTTGATAGTATGAGGCTATTTCTATCTCTTAACATCTGATATATAATTCAAGTCCAAGTCTTTATTAATTTTTTTTATTAAGTAAAGTTCTCAAAATGCAGTTCAGGCTGGCCTTGAACTCACTATGCACTCCAGGGTAGCCTTGAACTCTCATAATGATCCTCCTGCCTCAGCATCCTGAGTCCTGGGATTATAGGATTGAATCACCACACCTGGAAAGTCCATGTCCTTAGACCTCAGTGTTTTTTGTCTCATTTTCTGGCTATTATTATTATTATTATTATTATTATTAATTACTTTCTTTTTCACATAGACCCAAGGCCTGGCTTGTTTTTGAGACTGGGTCTTGCTGTGTAGTCCAGGCTGATTGCCAACTCACTATGTAGCCTAGGCAGGCCTCCTAACTCAGCCTCTCAAGTGCTAGGATTAGAGGCATGCACCACCACATCTGGTTTGGACTTCAGTACTGTTGTCTGTAACATGGTCACTGCTAATCTAATCAAACTGTGTAATTATTGGCTGGATGTTAAAAAAATTAATCTTACAAGAAAAATCCTGGTGGAAGGCTGGTCCCTGGAGAATCCACAGTGTATAGCTGTTCTACAGGTGAACAAAGTACAGCATGTTACCATTTTAAATGTTGTAGGAAGTGAAGGAACTAGTTTACCTTGATTTTCACCAGTGTTTCCCAAACTTATTTGCACCACTATGCCTGACCACAGGTTATTTTCTGAAACACAGTTCGGAGTGCTAATGTGAATATTCTCAGATATTGGGTAATATAAGCAGAAGGAGAAATAGAACCCTGTAGGTAACATAGTCCTTGCTGCTGGAGCCTGGTAGTGCACACTTTTGATCTTCCTACTCTGGTGCCTGAGGTGGGAGTTCAAGTCTGAAAGTTCAAGTCTGGCCTGCAAAATTTATTTTTATTTTTATTTATTTATTTTTAAAAGGGATTTATTTTGCTCAGTTTGTAGAGGTTTCAGTCCATAATCAGCTGGCTCCAAGGCAGAGAGGCACAGAGCAGAATGGCAACAATTCATGGCATTGGAACACAGCAAAAGTGGCAAGAGAGGAGAGACGAGCCTGTCCCTTGTATTGTATCCAGTCTATCACAGTTAGGGCAGTGCCAATCTAATCAGTGAAATGATTTAGTAATCATTCAATCTTAATCCAAGCACTCTTAATCCTAGCATTGAGGGGGTTCTCAGGAGAACTCAGTGGTTTAAGTACTTGCAACAGCAATCCCATTCAGGCACAGGGGTTGGCGGTTCAATCCCCAATCCCACCCTTAAGGCAGCCTGAGCCAGCTCCTTCCCCCTCAAAAAAAAAAAAAAAAAAAAAAAAATCCTTAATCCTAGCATTGAACCATGAATCTACCACAAACTCTAGATTCAGCTATTTCGCATAAAGCCTCATTGTCCCATTTAAAAGTGCATGAAACTTTGGGGGACACTGAGACATAACCCATAACGTTCCACTGCTAGTCCCTCAAAGACTGATGAATATCCCTTTATTCAAAAGGCATTTTGTTTATCTGTAAGAGTTGCCAAAGTCCTAACAGTTTCAGCATTGCTGAAAAGTCCACCATGCCCAGTCTCAATTGCCTCTTAGTGTGCCCTGGGGGCAGGGTTGGCATGGCAGGCCCAGGGATTGAACCCTGGCCCCTGTGCCTGCTTGCAGGCACTTTACTCCACTGAGCTATTTGGCTGGTCCATATTTAATTTAATTTTTATTTTTTTTCTCTCCTCTGAGATTTAAGGCACTCTTAGCTATAAGCCCCTATACAAGTGAAAAGAAAGTTAAATAGCATAAAAAGCTGCTGTAGCACAAGAAAGTCAGTAGCACAAAATAGACATTTCCATTCCAAAAGTTACAAAGAGGGATGCAAATGAATAGGACCAGATTAAAGTGCCTGCTTGGGCAGATGAAAACAAGAGAATCACTATAAGTCCAATCTGTGTAGTGAGACCCTGTAGACCCTATACTAAATACATTAAAAAGAAAGAAAGAGAATAGGACCAAAGCAAGTCCAAAATCAGGGCAAACATTAAGTGCTATAGTTCCATGGACAGCATTCAAGGTAACTGAGGCAAGATGTAAACCTAAAGGGCTTGGGTGGCTTTGCCCCTATGGTACTTTCAATGGTTACAGCTCCTGTGGCTTCTCTCTAGGGCTTGCTTTGCTCCCTCCTTGCAGTTTTCCTTAGACAATCCACATTCCTGGCTTCTCTAAATTTCTGGGGTCTCACTGTATCATTGACTTCACACACCTTTACACACTGCCTTGTCAGGGGCAAACTGCCTGGCCCCCCAGGCTTTCTTTTAAACTCTTTTTTTCTGAGGGGGATGCTTTCAGGTTAGCTCAGTGGTTAAAGCACCTGTGCGGGCAATCCCTATCAGGCATAGGAGATGGCGGTTTGATCCCCATCTCCACCATTAAGGCAGCCTGAGCCAGCCAAAAAATAAAAAAAAAAAAATGTATTTAGTTAAAAAAATGTATTTAGTACAGGTTCTACACGGTCTTACTACCCAGATCAGACTCATAGTGATTCTCCTGTTTTCAGCCACCCAAGTGATGGGATTACGTGTATGCACCACCATGCCCAGTCTCAACTGCCATCTCAATCTGCCTCAGGTGCAGGGCCAGTATAGCAGGCCGAAGATTGAACCCCTGGCCCCTGTATCTGCCTA
>PVKN010003137.1:12965-38813 GCA_004027915.1 Capromys pilorides
TGATTTCACTTTAGGGGTTGGGGATATAGCTCAGAGGCACTATGCCTGCCTGGTAAACCCAAGGTCTAGACTTCAATTCCCAGCACGTGCACATACACACACACACACACACACACACACACACGCACACACGCACACACGATTTCTCTTTAGATCTATTTCTGGCAATCAGTCATTAGACAATTTAGGGTAAATTAACTCCCTAAAAGCTGAACTGAACTGAGAGATCTGGGGAGATGGCTCAGTAGAATAAGCGCCTGCCTGGCAAGGTCCTGAGTTCAATCCCTGATACCATGGGGGGGAAAAAAAAACAGAACTGAGATACATGGATGCTATTTTATTTTTACTGTTTACATTTTGTAGTGCTTGAGATCAAACTCAGGATCTTCAACATGCTAGCCAAGCACTCTCCCAATGAGGTATACACCCAGACCCTCCTTTGATGTTATTTTAAAGTGATTTTAATTTCTTTTTAAAATCTATAATAGACATTCTAATAACTTCAGAAACTTGATTATTTTGTATTTTCTTCACAGGAGATCACAAATACATGTTGTACTTTTCTTCCAATATATAGATGAACTTTAGGTAAACGAATGCACAAAGTTCACAACTGCAGCACAAAACTTCGTTAACCCATTAAAGGGATGGGAGTGGGGTGGGCTTTATTATTAACTCTGAAGACATGGAGAGTATCATGGGCTGGGAGATGGGAGATCCTCTGACCTGCAACAGGAAGGATGAGATTTTACGGACTTTTGTTTTGTTTTGCAGAATCAGGGATTGAACTCAGGTCCTTGCACTTGCCAGACAAGGGCTTATTCTGAGTTATCTCCCCAGCCCCTTTTATGGACTTTGATAGGGGTGGAATTTGAGGGGTAGGTTCAGTGATGCACAAGGAGCTGATTGGGGGCTCCCTTGTGTGCCCAGGAAAGGTACCCAGGACTGGGTTGGGGAAGGAGGAGGACATGGTCATGGGGAAGATAAACTGTTGTTTTTGGGATTCAGCTATGTTGAGTCAGGGCTATAATTTAGCACTTTTGTACTTGGGCCAGGCAGGGCTAAACCTGTCAGAACCCAGGGCCACTTTATCACTAAGTTGTTTCTCAAGATCTTTTTAAGACTAAATGTCTCCACCTCCAGGTTAGTCTTGAATTTATGATCATTCTGCCTTAGCCACCTAAGTACTGAGATTACAGGTATGAACTACCACGTGCTGCCCTTGTTTCTTCAGATCTCTTACATTACGTTATTGGAGCCAGGTGTGTGGTCACATGCCTGTAGTCACAGTACTTGAGGTGCAGAAGTATATGATTCCATGTGAGTTCAACGCCAGTGCGAACTAAGTGAGGCTTTGACTTAAATTTAAATTTATGTAGGACCAGGGTCAGTGGGCTACAAAGTTTTCATCCCCTTGTTATGGTTTGTATGTATTCGTCCCCCTAAAGCCTCATGCAGTTCATTGAGGCACGGTTCTAGTTTGTGATTAATTCATGATCCAAGGCTGGGATTCTGGGTATCAGTGCTGTGCCCAGCCTGGGGTGGATAGCCTAAAGTTAACATAAGAGAGACAAGAGAGACAGACTTGCTCTCTTTAGCCATTGTTGCTGTTACTCTTCCCTTTTGCTCTTGCTGTTTGCTGCCTTCCGCTGCCATAAACTGCTGCCCTCTGCCACGTGCCGCTCTGCCTTGGAGCCAGCTGAGTATGGAATGAAACCTCCAGTAACTGTGGAGGAAATAAACCTGATCTTCATTGTGAGTGTTGGATACTTGTTCCAGAAAGGAGAGAAAAGTAAACGCCTTCCTTTTCTATGTAAAGTTAAGAGCCACAAAAATTAGATGGTTTGTAGGCATCTACTGCACACACTGACTGAAATAAACCGTGAGAAAACAAACTACACACTGTGCCTTATTATCTACCCCCTCATACACACACACTCCTGCGTTTCTTGTTGGGGTCTGTCCAATGGCTTGGCCTCCAAAGGTCAGCCGGGGACAGATTCTAAAGCATCTTTTCAATGCAGACTGCCCAGATACCAGCGCCTGCGCAAGGGCCGCCAACTAGCCGGCCAGGGCCTCCCGCGGCGCGAGTAGATATGTGCGGGTTCTCGAGGGATGCTGGAGCATGGGGATCTGTGAAGACGAGGCTCGGCAGCACAGTGGGAAGCCGATCAGACACCCTGCACGGGGTCCAGGGGTCTGGGCAGTGCGTCCGGCTAGCCTCAGCTCGCGGCCTCCCTGGGCCCCGCCCCCCATAAGTTTACTCCGGGTGTGGCCGGCGCATCCTCTTTGTCGCCGCCCTCCCGCCTCACGCACTCCCTGGAAGTTCTGCGTGTCCCGCAACCAATGGCTTCGAAAAGAGCCTTCTAGAGCAACCCTTGGTCTGGAAGGTGGCGAAAGAGAAAGTGGCATAAAGTCTTCAGGGCGGCGTTGCGAATAACTCAACAGAAGGTGACCCAAGAAAGCCCCGAACGGGGGGACGTGGCGCAAGAGCTGCTCGCGAGGTAGCCACCCTGGCGCTCACCTTCGGCCGCCTCCGGGGGAGTTTCGTCTCTTTCCGTCAGTTGTCGCTCGGCCCTCCGCGCCATTCCCCCAGCCCGCCCCGCACAGCCCCCCTTCAGGCCTTGGGCGGCTGGGTGCTCCGACCCTGGAGCGCAACCTTCCAGGACCCGCCGTCTATCTAGCGTGTCCCACTCTTCCGGACCCTGCTAATTCCCAACCGGGCAACGCCCGGGCTCCCACAACGCAGGAGCACCACAGCGTAGGCGCGCGAGAGCCCGAGAGGAGCGCCCGGCCGCAAGCCGCCTCCCAGCCGGCGCCCGCCAAGTGAAGGTGCCTGAGGCGCGGGTATCCTCAGGCTCCGTCCTCGCTAGCGCGCGGTTGGCCGCAACGGCCTCGAGCTCGGCGCGTCCGGCTCGCGCCGGCGCAGGCACGCGCTCTGAGCGCTGGCTGGCCGGCGCGCACGCGCCTCGGCAGGCTCGGGGCGGGGCTAGCAGCGGGAGCCGGCGAGGGGCGGTGAGGGGCGGCTGGCTGGCCGACCTCTAGCTGCGGCCACTTCTCCGCCGCCCGACGGACGAGGAAAGCGGCGGAGGCGGTGGTGGGGGCGGGGCGGCGTCCGGTCCTGAGAGTGCTGGGGGAGAGCGTGGCGGTGGCGGCGGCGGCTCGGGCTCCGGCTCCGGCTCCGGCTCCGGCTCCGGCTCCGGCTCGGGCTCCTGTAAACCGAGGAGGAGGCGGAAGATTTTCCTTTCCTCTTCTCAGAGCCGGGAGTGTCCCAGTCGCAAAGCCCGGAACTAGGAGGACTCCGCAATTGACCACCCCCCCGGTTAGGTGAGGCTGGGGGTGTTGGGTGACAGGGTTGGCGGCGCTGGGGGGCGCGGAGGTGGAGGGCGGGCTCCAGCAGGGAAAAATAGGGAGGCAGTAGTTGGGGGTTGGGGGACCGGAGGAGAATGTAAGCCCTTTGGGACTCGGAGCGCCCTAAGGGACGAGGGTGCACAAGGTTCCGAGTTGGGGAGTTTCCAGAAGGAATAGCCCTGGGAAACAATGGAGCAAGTGGGGACTCCAGTGTGAGCTTGTGTGAGGTATTGTATTTTGGGAAATGAACAAGATCGAAAAGAATGAGTTCTTTTGGGACGTAAAGTACAATGAAATAGGGGATGCGTGAGGTCATCTGTGTGGGTGTCCCAGGTCCTTAGGATTTGAGGGGAGTAATGAGATTTGAAGATGAGGAATAGTAGAGCATTCTTATAATTGAGAGAGGTGGAGTAGAAAACAACGCCAAGAGGCAGAGAAATACAATAGATGAGGTTTGGGCGTGAATTAAAGCAGATGGTAGAGCCAGAGTGTGTAGGTAGGTAGATCGGATTATCTCCTCCAGTTCAACCAATATGATTGGGTTCTTATAGAAGGTGGGTCTTTCTTATGATGGATGTATAAATGTTTCCCCCATTTAGCAAGTTATTTTATTTATCTGTAGTGAATCAAAAGGACACCCAAAAATACTTTGCTTTAAGTCAATGATGATGCAAAGTTTAGAGTGTTTGTTTGAACCCAGAGCTTATTTTTGGGTGAATCAAAGTGATGAATAGCCTTGATAAAAATTTCAGTTATCTGTATTTTGTTAGAATTGTATTTTCACCCTGAGAAATGACAAGGTGTGCCTGTGGTGGTTTTATGCTTGAGGGATAGTTGGAATTCTGTCTTAAGAAATTGATTCTTAATGACTACTCCAAATATTCAGGGTGCCTCAGACCTGCCAATTTGTCCTAGATGATTTGGGAATATTTTGGGAACATATTTCTAGGGTTATGATCTTTGCTTTTTTTAATACTTGGATTTTCAGTCCAACTTTGGGATGGTACTAAATAGGATAGTGCTGATTTTGAAATTGTAGTTACCAGTATGTGGGTTATAAGTACTCTACATTAAGCTTTTTGTTTATTGGGCATAAGTTTTGCTGACTCATCTGAGATTTCTGTGCATTCATCAGTATATTTTTCAATTATATCTCTGGTGGTAGCTTTAGGCTACTTTATAAAGGCCCAAAAATAATGATCTAAGGCAGGGGGTATAGCTTAGTGGTACAGTAATTGCCAAGTCCTGAGTTCAGTTCCCTGTATCCCCCAAGATAACGATCTAGACTGTAGTTTTTCTTATAAAAGCTGAAAAAAAGAGTCAATGCAATGTAGGTGCTTTTTTATCGTTGTTTTTTTTTTGAGGCAGCGTCTCCCCATGTAGTTACAGCTGGTCTTGAACTCACTACATACTCCAGGCTGACCTTGACTTAGGGCAGTCCTTTTGCCTCAGCCTCCATAGTGCTGATGTTTCAGGGGTGTGCTCCCACTGCTGACTGTGATGTGGTTTTTTATTGACCTCTTTCAGTGCTTTAGGCAAGGTGCTGGTAAGATTTTTTGTGTGGATTACCTCATTATCCTCTCAAGTGCTCTCCCAGAGCTAGTTAATAACAGCTGGATCCAAACTGAGTTCTGCTGAAAGCCTTTAAATTTTTTTTTTAAAGTGCTACTGGGGATCCAACTCAGGACCTTGTACTTACTAGGAAGGTGCTTATGCCACTGAGGTATATCCCCAGCCTAAAAGCCTTTCAATCTTCACAGTCTGATTTTTTTTTTTTTTTGGCAGGACTGGAGTTCAAACTCACAACCTTGCACTTGCCAGGCAGGCACTTGTGCCACGGAGCTATCTTCTGGGCCCTGATTGTCTTTTCTTTCTGCTGCTGCTGCATGCAAGTCAGCCTGGCTTTGAGCTTATCTTATAGCTCAGGCTGGTCTCTTCCTGCCTCAGCCTCCTGAGTGCAGGTATTACAGCCATGTGCCATGAAACCTTGCTGATTTCTATTCTACCCTCTGCTGTAGTTGTAAAGCAACCTGAACTGTTGGAAACTTGGCTCTGATACACAGGTAATTTTGATAAAGATTGTATTAGTAGGCTATACTTGTAGAGTTTATAGAAAGCTTATTATTGTTGTAATTTAGCCAAGCTTTTGAGACCTGTAAGAAGCCTAGGGCCAGGGAGATAGCTCAGTAGCATGATAAATGTCTGCTTGGCAAGCTCAAGTTTTTTTTTTTTTTTTTAAAATGTATTTGAGGGGCTGGGGAGATAGCTCTGTAGCACAAGTGCCTGCCTGGCAAGTGCAAGGTCATGAGTTTGAACCCTGGTCCCACAAAAACAAACAAACAAAAAATGTATTTGGTACAGGGTCTCACTACGCAGCTCAGACTGTGATTCTCCTGTTTTCAGTCTGCCCAGCACTGGGATTATAAATGTGTACCCCCACACCTGCTCTCGATGGCAAGCCCAGTGTGCCTGCGGGTGGGGCTGGCTCAGCATTGTGATACTGGAGATGGCACCCCGGTCCCTGTACTTGGCTAAGCAGGCGTTTAGTCTGCCGAGCTATCTCTCTGGCTCTCAAAGCCCTGAGTTCAATCCCCAGTACCAAAAATGAAAAAAAGACTAAAAACATCTTGCTCAGGGTTTGTGTTATGATTGCACTTGGTTTTCTGTTTAGTATACTGCTGAAGCACTACACGTATGTGGTACTGTGTAGAAATCAAGACAGCTGGTCATGGAGCCAAACCAGTTAACCGGAAAACAACTGAAAAGTGCTCAGTGTTCAGATGCTCTTCTAACACCTGTTGAATCCACAGTTGATACTGGCATTACCTCTAAATATAGACCTGATCCTCTTAGAAAGGAGTGAAAGGACTAGGTGGGGGAGAAGCAGCTGGGGCCTAAGGGAGGAGCCATTTGTTACTGGCCAAAACATCCTCCAGGGGGTGATCAGGCTACAGATGGTGGTGAATGGCAGGAGCAGAGGGAATTTTTCTGTTTTGAGATTTTTCTATACCCAGGCACTAACCTTGTGTGAGATATAGGAATGCTAGAAATAGTTATGTTATTCCCATTTCTCGGATGAGGTTCAGAAAGGCTAAGTAACTTGGACAAAGTTATTTAATAATGGCAATGAAGAAAGATTGAGTGTGGTACTATTTTAAAAATTGTTGTGTAAAAGTTTTGCACCATATTAAAGCTGGGAATTAAAGATTGTTCTTTTGATTCCACCTTGCTTCTCTTTTAGAAGTAAAACATTGTCTTAGTCTGGCAGTCTAGGTGCATTTTTTTTTAAAGATAAGGTTTCACTGTGTTGCTCCGGCTGGGCCAAAATGTTAAGATCAAGTGATCCTTCTGCTTCAAGCTCCTGCTGTGGGCTTCAGGCCTACATTAGGAGACTACATATACACACTGCTGGGCCAGTATTGGGTTAATGGTATCCCTTAGTTATTGCAGGTGGATCAGATCTGCCATCTCCCAAGCAAGTATACAGTGAAGGCTAAATAAAAGAGGCAAGTGGAATGATTTCAGGGCTCCAGGATCAAAGCCCTCTCACAGAATTGAGATTCTCTCAGGGCTAAGATCAAGACCGCCTCTGGGTGGCCTATATGTATTTATTTTTATGTATTTTAGTACAGAATCTATAGGGTCTCACTATACTGATTGGATTTGTAGTGATCCTCCTATTTTCAGCCTCCCAAGCACTAGGATTATAGGTGTGTGCCATTCTAAGTGCCGGCTCTGAAATACTTTGGAAGATTGGAAAACGCTTTATCTTTAGGTGCCGGATGGTAAGGGTTGGTCAGAGGCCAGTATTTACTCTCCCTGTTCACATTCACCTTGGCAGTCTTATGTGTGAGTTCCTGAAAATATGCATCATCATCTCCACACTGCAAGGGGCCTTAAAACAAACTGGCCATCTGATGTTGGTAGTCAGCTAATAGCCATTTGCTTAGAGTCAGCGTCTGCAACCATTGTCCTATGACAGATTTGTGGTTAGGCATAAATTGTTGGGAGGTTTGGGGGACTTCCAGGATTTATATGAGATTTTTTTACTGACCTAAATTCTTTTTTTTTTTTTTTTAAACAAGCATGTCTCTATTTTGTTTATCTTTTTATATTATGGCTGGCTCAGCCTGCCCTGGGGGTGGGGCTGGCGCGGCATGTGGTGCCGGGAATCAAACTGTGGACCCTGTGGTTGCCTAAGCTTGCTGAAGCAGGTGCTTAGACTACTACGCCATCTTGCTGGCCCCTACTGACCTAAATTCTAAAGAACAGCCCTGGCTTGCTAGCAAGAAGGAAGATTTTTCCTTAGCAGAACCATGTGATTATTAGTTGTGGAGTGTCAGTTCCTCTTTAGAATAGGCTAAACAATACTGGGACAGAAGAGAAGGATTTTGATTTTTTTCTTTTTGAGACAGGGTCTTGCTATGTAACCATGAATGGCCTCTCAGTGATCATCCTGCCTGAGCCTCCAGAATGCTGGGATTACAGGTTTACAGGCATGTCCCACCCTACATGGCCCTTCAGGAGGATCACCATGAATTTGAGCCAGCCTGGACTACATAGTGAGTGCAAGACCAACCTGAACTAGATAGTGAGACCCTGTCTCAAGAAAATTTCCCCAATTTATTTATTTAAATTTGAGACAAGATCTTGCTAAAGTACAGTGTGATACCACAGTGGGCTGTGGCTTTACCATTTTACATAGCACGCACAATATGAGGCTTCTGATTTCTTCACATCTTTGCCAAAACTTACTGGTTTTCCTTCTTCCTGTTTATGTATTTGGTACAGGGTCTTGCTGTGCAGACTCAGTGATCCTTTTGTTGTCAGCCTCCCCAGTGCTGGAATTGCAGGCATGTGCCACCAAGCCCAGTCGCTGTGGCTGGCTCAGTGCCTGTGGGAGTGGGGATGGGGGATTAAACCCTGGTCCCTGCGCTTACCTGAGTAGGCACTTGTCTGCCGAGTTATATCTTGCTGGCCCTTTTCCCATTTAATTTCTTCTTATAGCTGTCCTAGTAGAAGTGTGACTTCTTTGTGGTACTAGGGATAGGAACACTGTACCACTGAACTATATTTCAAGCCCTTTAAAATTTTTTAAATTTTCAGATAGTCTTGCTGATTTACTGAGATTAGCCTTGACCTAATAGTCCTGCCTCAGCCTCCTGGTTAGCTGAGATTGCAGGTGTGTATCACTGCGCCTAGCTTATTGTCAGTGTTTGATTCAGTCCTAAGAAGTAGTTGTGTTATCTAGTTATAGCTCAGATTTACATCATCTTTCTTTATTCTGCCTTGCTGGACATTTGTTTCTAAATGTCACAATATGTTTTTTTTTTAAATTTTATTTATTTATTTGTTTGCTTGTTTTGTTTTTTTTGTTTCTTTCTTTATTTATTTTGTGGCTGGTCCAGCCTGCCCTGGTGGTGGGGCTGGTGCAGCACGTGGTGCCGGGGATTGAACCGCAGTCCCTGCAGTTGCCTGAGCTTTCCTAAGCAGGTGCTTTAGACCACTGAACCATCTCGCTGGCCCTGCCACAATATGTTTTTGAACACTGAATTAGAGAAGCCTATTTTTTTTTTTTTAATTATTTATGACGTATTGTTTTTGTATTTATTGCAACTTGGATTTATGGTGTGGTCAAAAGAATACAGATGAAGATAGGAAAGCTAATTAGTTATTAATTTAGAATTTTACTTTGGAGTTGGAATTATGCTATCTTGAACTGATGAATATTTTCTGCCAGGTTTATACATGGTAAACATGCTTAGTTCCTTCATCATATCATGATTTAGGGTGGAGTTTTAAGCAGAACATTCAGAAAGCTATATGCAAATCTAAATTTGATTATTTTCTTGGAATAAACAATGAGAAGTATACTCGTGTATGCTGGCGCTAATGATATTTAAATCCTGTCCTGCACTGTCCAGTGTTCTCCAAAACTCTGCTGCCTTTTAGAGTATCTGCTCGATGCCTGTCCCCAGTCGGTGAACCCTGCCTGCTGTGCCTTCTAAGCCGGTGGGTATCTCCTTATGCTGATTTAAATCTTCCTTGTTTTGGCTTGTAAATTTGTTAAATACTTTCATAATAGCATTTATCCAAGAGTACTTTTTTTAAAAAATTTATATTTATGGCCTGCTCAGCCTGCCCTGGGGGTGGAACTGGCGCAGCATGTGGTGCCAGGGATCACACTGCGTCCCTGCAGTTGTCTAAGCTGGCCTAAGCAGGCGGTTTAGACCACTGAGCTATCTTGCTGGCCCCTCCAAGAGTACTTTTAAAGATGTACATTAATTGCTTTTAAAGCAGTGCCAGGTGTGGTGATGCACACCTGTAAGCTCAGCACTCAGGATGCTGAGGCAGGACAATCATTGCAAGTTTGAGATCATCCTGGGCTACAAAGTGAGTTCAAGCTTAGGCTGATTGCATAGCTGAGACCCTGTCTGAAAAAGACAGAGACAAAAAAAAAAAAAAAAAAAAAGAATACAATAGAAATTATGAAAAGTCTCCCTAGTCCCACCCTTTTTTTTAAAGGCAGTCACTGATAGCATTTTCTGTTATGCTCCAGGTATATTCTTTGCTGATACTAGAATCAGTCTCTTTTTTTATGTGTGTGCAGTTCTGTGTATTGAATCAGTGGCAGGCATTCTACCATTGATCTAAAGCCTTAGCCTCTAGAGTTTATTATACTATATGAAATGTTTACTGGGCATGGTGGTATATACCTGTAAGTGCAGCACTTGGGAGGCTGAGGCAGGAAGGTTGGCATGAACTGAGTTACAAGGTGAGACCCTATCTCAAAAACAAAACTCTAGGAGGCCTGCGGCTTAGCTAAGTTCTTTAAGCACATGCTCAGGCAAACGTAGTCAGGTGTAGGGGACTGGGGTTTGATCCCTGGCTCCACAAGCCTTACCCGACCTGCATTTAAGGCAGCCTGAGCAAGCCAATCCCCCCCCCAAAGCCCCCCAAAAACAAAACTCTAAAAACACAAAATGAAACAAAACAAAACAAATGAAATGTTTATCTTTCTCCTTAGATTTAAAAATTATTTTCAAAAATCTTAGATTGGGCATGGTGGCACGAGCCTATAATCCCAGTGCATGGGAGGCTGCAAACAGGAGGATCACTATGACTGCGATCTATGTAGTGAGAATCTGTAGACCCTGTACTAAAAATTATTTGGTACAGGGTCTCACTATCCAGTTCAAACTTGTAGTGATCCTCCTGTCTCAGCCTCCCCATTACTGGGGTTACAGGTATATGCCACCACTCCCAGTTTCAGTGGCTAGCACAGTGCACCCAGGGTTCTGGGGCTGGCAGGTCCTTGTGTATACCAGGCAGGTGGTTAGACCACTGAGCTATCTCCCTAACCCCTCCTTAGATTTTTATTACAAAATAATTTATGAATGTTGGAAAAAGTATAAGCATTGCAGAAATACTTAAAGTGAAAAGCAAAAGTTTCCTTTATCTTGATCCCTAGTTCTATTCTTTCTCAGAAATCACCTTTTTCCCCGAGTAACAGTCCTCTCTCCTATTGGGTGAGGTAGTACACTCAGGAGGTGGAGATATGTTATTTTATTTATTATTATTATGTTTTGAGATAGGGTTTAGCTTTGGAATTCCAGCCAGCCTTCTGCTATGTAGCTCAGGCTGGCCTTGAATTTGTGGCAATCCTCCTGTCTCAGCCTTGTGCACTACCCTGCCTGGTACATAGGTCATTTATGTTTGTCTGTCTATCTCTGTTTTTTTGAGACAGGGTCTCACTATGTAGTTCAGGCTGGCCTTGAGTTCACTTTATAGTCCAGGCTCATCTCAAAATCTCAATGATCCTCTTGCTTCAGCCTCTTGAGTGCTGGGATTACAGGCATGCACCACCTATTCAATTAAAGACTGTGCGTGTGTACATGTGTGTACATGCACGTACATGTATGTTCATTTTTTGTGTGATATGTTTCTAACCGTGCTATGAGCAAATTTTTATATAGGGCTGGCCATATAGCTCAGCAGACTAAAGCACCTGCTTAGGCAGATACAGGGACTGGGGTTCCATTCCTAGTGTGTTGTGCCGGCCTCACCTACGGGGTGTGCTGCAATAGCAATTGAGACTGGGTGTGGTGGCGCACGCCTGTAATCCCAGCGCTTGGGGGAGGCTGAATTCAAACAGGAGAATCACTATGAGTCCAGTCTATGTAGTGAGACCTTGTAGGCCCTGTATTTAAAAAAAAAATTATATGCTTCATCTTGGATGTGTGTGAATATTTTCCAGGTTGGTGGGTATGAAGATGTATTTGAAAATTTTCATGAGTATTGCTAAAATGATTTAAAAAAAGTTCTCTTGAAATTTAGTTACAGAAGGGTAAACATAGCACAGAAATCTTCCATGTATCCTTTTTTGAGCTTTTTCTAACGTTAATGTTGGCGAGAGAGGGACTGGAGAGACAGCTCCATGGCCCAGGTGCCTGCCTGGCAAGTGCAAGGTCTTGAGTTCTAACCCCAGTCTCGCAAAAAAACAAAAACAAAACAAAACAAGGCCTGACGTGGTGGCACCGCCTGGAATCCCAGCACTTGGGCGGCTGAGGCAGGAGGATTGGTGGGAGTTTGAGACCAGCCTGGGCTACAAAAGTAAGCTCAAGGCCAGCCTGCACTGCATAGCGAGACCCTGTCTCAAAATAATTACTGGTTATTGCACACTTTTGTGTGTTTGTGTATGTTTGTGAGATAGGATCTTGCTGTGTAGCTGAGTTGGCCTCAGACTTGCCATCCTCCATCCCAGCCTCTTGAGTGCTGGTATTAATGCTAGATTTTCAAAGGCCACACCTAATTTGGATATGATAGTATCCCAGAGTTTCAATATACTTTTAAATATTAGCTGTGTATATGTGTATGTGTTTTACGCCACTGGGGGTTCAAGCCAGGGCTTCTCCACACATTGCTTATTAGTTCTTCACATGTTATAGTTTTAATTGTAACACCACAGAAAAGGCCCTAAACAATGGGTATAGGTGGATATAGTGGCAGACACCTATAATTCTAGTACTTTGGAGGTTGAAGTAGGAGGTATGCTGTGAGTTTAAGGCCAGCCTGGACTATACAGTGAGTTTAGGTCTATCCTGAACTACTTAGTGAGTGACTAAAACAAAGAAATAATTGGTGATAGTGTAGTTCCTGATCACATCCTATGAAATACATGAATCTGAGTATATGTATACAGGCTGGCGAGATGGTTCAGTGGTCTAAAGCACCTGCTTAGGCAACCACAAGGACTGCAGTTCCATCCCTGGCACCACATGCTGTGCCGGCCCCACCCCCAGGGCAGGCTGAGCCTGCCATAATATTAAAATTTTTTTTCTAAGTATATGTGTACAGTTTTTGATTAATTATGCTAATGAACATGGAGTGATTATATTTAACATTTAAAATATGAATAGTAATTTGATTTTGTGGGGCTGGGGAGATAGCTCTGTGGCACAAGTGTCTGCCTGGCAAGTGCAAGGTCGTGAGTTCGAACCCCAGTCCCCGAAAAAAAAAAAAAAAAAAGTAATTTGATTTTGTGATACTTTCTTTTCTTTGTGGGGCTACTGGGGATTGAACTCAGGACCATGTGCTTGCCAGGCAAGTGCTTAAGCCACTGAGCTATCCCCCTAGCCCTACGTTTTATGTTATGTTATCTTATGTTTTGGTACTGTGAATTGAACTCAGGACCTTGGGCTATCCAGACTGTAGTACATTTTAGATTATAAATATATTAACCTGCTATTTCAGCTACATTCAATAGTGTTTTTTTTTTTTTTTTTTTCTGTATTTAGGACATGGTCTGCAGGGTCTCACTACATAGATTGGATTCGTCATTCTCCTGTTTTCTGCCTCCCGAGTGCTGGGATTATAGGCACCTGCCACCATGCTCAGTCTCAATTACCGTCTCAGCATTGGGGATCAAACCCTGGCCACTGTGTTCTGCCTAAGCAGGTGCTTTAGTCTGCTGAGCTATCAGGCTGGCCCTAGAGAAGGATTTTTTTTTTTGCTAGCTTAGGCTACGTTTAGGGTGGGTCTGATGCAGCTTGTGGAGCTGGAGATAGAACCATGGTCCCCTGCTCCTGACTGAGTTTGCCCAAGTAGGTGCTTTAAACAATTGAGCTAACCTGGAAGCCCCCAAAACTTGAGGAATTTTTTTTTTTTGGCTGGGTTAGGCTGTCTTAAGGGCGGAGCTGGGGACTGAATTTTGGTTCTCTGCGCCTGACTGAGTTTGCCCAAGCAAGTGGTTTAAACAACTGAGCTAACCTGCAAGCCCCTCAGTAGTGTTTCAAGCAGAATAGAAACAAGCTGCAAAAATCCAGCTCAGAAGAATCTGGAAAATTGTAGCACTTCTGGGACCCTTTCTGTGTCTAATTTTTTTCTGTATCTAAATTTTACTGTAAAAAATATTGAGGCCAGGTGTGGTGGCACATGAGTGTAATCCCAGCTCTTGGGAAGCTGAGACAGAAGAATTTCTGTGGTATTGAGGCCAGCCTGAACTCCGTCGTGGGACCTTGTCTTAAAAAACCAAACCAAACCAAACCAAAACAGAACTTTAGCTGGGGGTGGTGGTGCACATTTGTAATTCTCATACTTTGAGAGGCTGAGTCTGAAAGATGGCAAGTTCAAGCCCAGCTTGGGAATTGACTTGGCAAACAAACAAACAACAACAAAACAAAACGGCAAATCCCAACAACAATAAAAACCAGTATTCTGGGGCAAGTAGACTCTAGTTTTAATCTTTACTACTGGAGAAAAATGAGCTATATTTAGATGACCACTGGTGTGACTGTCATGAAAAGCACCTGTGTGCAGAGGCGGAAATGATTTTAGAAGTATTTTATTTTCAAAAGCTCTTTACTAGTAGCTCAGTATAGAGAACTCTTGAATTTTTTGTCTGCTTAGAAAACAATTTAAGCAAATGGTGAAGAATTACAGAATCAGGGCTGGCACAGCCTATGTTCAGCAGATACCTGAATGTATTCTAATCACTCCTTGACACTGGGCTACAAACGACAGTAAGACAAGGTACTTTGCCTTTGTGAGCCTTACTAGCAAGTCTTCCAATTCCTGCCTGTTATCACTTTATGTTGTAGTGTAGAAATTAACGCTTAAGAGATCAAGTAACTGCCCAAAGGTAAGTAGCTTTCTATGAAATGGAACTAGAATGCCAGTGTCTGAAATGGTAGATAACAGCAAAACATCAATTTATGCAACGTTTGGAGTGCTTACTATGGTGCTTATCCCTGTATCAGGTGTTGGTCAATACCAGTGATATAGAACTAAAAAAAAATTTTTTTGAATTACAGCATTTTTTCACTATACTGTATTATAATTTGTATACACACACACACACACACACACACACACGTTTTTTTTTTTTTTTTTTTTTTTTTTTTTTTTTTTTTTTTTTTTGCGGGAGGGTTCAGGGCTATCAGATATTTTGCTCAGACTGAAGAGGTATACTTAACATTAAGGCCTCCCAAAGAAAGAGGAGATGCAGAACTGTAGACTGAGTTAAACATCTTTATTCTCAGATGTTCAGTCATGTGTGGCTATCCTCAGGGCCACATTCTCACAGCAGTCTTTGGTGACTTAGTCTCCCCTCTAGCCCATGTGGCAGTCTACATTTATGGTTCAGAATACACAGTAGTGGCCATGTGCTGGTAGTGATTGTGGTTATGTAATTTTTAAATTTTTTTATTTTAGGGAAGGGTCTACAGGGTATTCAGGATCTCACTACCAGATTGGACGTCTAGTGATCTGCCTGTTTATAGCCTCTCAAGAGCTGGGATTACAGGTGTACCACCACGCTCAGTCTCAGTTGCCTTCTCAGAGTACCCTGGGTATGGGCGGGGCCGGCCTACATGACTGGGAATAGAACCTCTGGACCCTGTGCCTACTTCCAGGTGCTTTAATTGGCTGAGCTATTTGTCCCCTCCTAAATTTTTTTTTTTTTTGCGGGACTGGGGTTCGAACTCATGACCTTGCACTTGCCAGGCAGACACTTGTGCCACAGAGCTATCTCCCTGGCCCTCCTTTTTTTTTGGCTGGCTCAGGCTACCTTCAGCTGGGAGTCGAACCACAGTCCCCTGCACTGTACTGGGCTTGCCCACGCAAGTGCTAAACAACTGAGCTAAGCTAAGAGGCAAGCTGCCGATTATGGTTATATAAATTATTTACTTGAGCCAGCATTGACCTTGGCTATAGAAGTTCCTTATATTTGAGAGAAATGAGAGATGGTCTTGTGGTGTAACTGTTGTCAACACAGAACTTACTGTCCCCCAACCCTTTTCCTTCACAGCCTCAACCAGAACACTGCCATCTTGTGTTTTCTCATTTCTGTGCAGTGGGGTGCTGGGAATATAACCTAGGACCTTCCACATGTAATGGAAGGTACATCCCCAGCCCTTAATTCTTTATTCTTTAAAGTGATTAAATTCAGTGTCTTTAATGTGTATCTGGCACTTGAAGTTAGTTTTATTATTGAAGGACTAAGGAATAATGAAGTAGTTGTGGTTTTGATGTTTACTTTTTTTTTTTTTTTTTTTTTAACCTTTTTGAACTTTATTTATTTATGTTATGGCTGGCTCAGCCTGCCGTGGGGGTGGGGCTGGCGCAGTGTGTGGTGTCGGGGATCAAACCGTTGTCCCTCTGGTTGCCTAAGCCTGTTTAAGCAGGTGCTTTAGACCACTGAGCCATCTCGCCAGCTTACTTGATTTTTACTTATTTGAAAATTTATGGGGCCGGAGAGATAGCTTGGCAGTCTAAGCACCTGCCTGGCAAGCACAGTGGCCTAGGTTCGATTCCTGGTACTGTATGCCATGGTGCTGCACACCTGTAATCCCAGAATGGGGAGGTTGAGCTGTATAGTGAGACCATGTACCAAATAAATAAAATATAGATAGATACAGAACGCTGTATTAGTGTTCAAAGAATCATGTAAGCAGAATATAGATTTTATTTAAAATTTCCTTAAACTGATTATGATCATATTTGATATTTTCCTCTCGGTGCTTGCTAAAATAATCAGATTTTTATAGTCTAGGGAAAAGTGAACAAAGGTTAATTAAACTACTGCTAAATAATGTAGGATGTTTTAGTTATTTGGTGGCTTAGAGGATTAAGAAAATGTCTAGTTAAAATTGCTTATGCAGTAGTGAAGGTAATTACTCTTCCAGAAGTAAGTTACCTTAATCTTAGATCTTTTTTCTATTTTTATTTTTTAAAAAATTTGAACAATTTATTTATTTGGTACAGGGTCTTGCTATGCAGTGGGGATTGAACCCAGGTTCTTGCAATTGCCAGGCAGGCACTTAGAGTGCTGAGCTATTTGTCTTACTATTTTTCTTCTAGAGGACCTTTTGTCTCTTTGCTGAGGCCAATTAATTTTTGGCTCTGCTATTTTAGTTTCTCCATGGAAGTTGAGTGTAACTGTGTTTAGAATTTGTGAAAAATCAATTTTTTTCTTTTGTGTTTTTGAGAACAGGGTCTTACTATGCAGTTCAGGCTGGCCTTGAGCTCGCTTTGTAGCCCAGGCTGATCTCAAACTCACAGCGATCCTCCTGCCTCAGCCTCCCAAGTGCTAGGATTACAGGCATGCGCCGCCACACCCGGCCAATTTTTCTTTTAGAAGAGCAAGAACATTAAATTTCCTACCAGTGATCTAAATTAAAAATAAGCCAGGCGTGGTGGTGCATGTCTGTAATCCCAGCACTTGGGAGGCTGAGGCAGGAGGATCGTGTGAGTTTGAGACTAGCCGGGGCTACAAAAGTGAGCTCAAGGCCAGCCTGAACTGCATAGCGAGACCCTGTCTCAGAAAGGCAAGAAACAAAAAAACAAACAAACAAAAAACAAAACAAAAAAGTTACTGTATATTAGCCATGATTATTTTAGTTCTCTAGGAATAACCACATTTTAAAACACTCCATATTGATGTAATAGAGGTAGCATGACTGCCTCAAGTTACTTCATAATTTGTATATGTGTTTGTATGTACGTACTCATTTTGAAACAGGGCCTCAGTATATAGTGCAGGCTGGCCTTGAGGTTACAGTGATCTTCCTGTCTCTTCTGAGTGCTGGGGTTACAGACATGCCTACCCTGCCTGATGTTACTTTTCATAATTAAGAAAAAAACACTTGAAAATAAATGAAAGAATAGGCTAGTAAGCATGTAATCAGTGAGTCTGTGAATGTAAATAATTAGAGGTGACTTCAAACAGATTGAAATAAACTTTGAAATTAATTGAATGAATATTAAATCTTTTACTGTGGTCAAGTCAGACATTCAGCTGGAAGGAAAGGAAGTAGATAAACATAGAGCTATTATTTGATATTATTTGGTTAGAGATATAGAAAGACAGGTTATATTTAGCCTCCATGTGTCAGCATGGAATCTTCCAGACATGTTGGTAGTTATCTGTTACTAAGTTTGTATTTGTTGCTGTGACAAAATACCTGAGAAAAACATTAAGAAAGAAAGATTAATTTTGGCTCATGATTTTACAGGTTGTAGTCCATGTTATTTGCTCTATCGTTATTTATTTTATTTTATTTTTTTAAGGTAGGATCTCACTATGTAGCCCATGGTGACCCTCCTTCAGCCTCCCAAGTGCTGTGATTACAGGTGTGCTCCACCATGCCTGACTTGGCTCCATTGCTTTTATGTCAGTGATGAGACAGAAACACGGGGAAGTGGTTAGGTACAAGAATGCTGCTCACTTCTTGGGACCCAGGAGTGGGTGGGAGGGCAGTTGGGGAGGAAGGGAAGGGGGAGATGAGAGGAGGAAGAGAGGAAAGAGGGAGACTACCCCGGAGAAGAAGGGGCTGGGGACAAGATACCAGGACATGCTGCCATGACCCACTATTTTCAGCTAGGTCTCATACCCTAAATTTCCATTACCTTCCAATAATGGCATCCGAAGAACAGTCTCCTATATGGACAGATCCACTGAACTTAGAGCCCTCATGATCCAGTCATCTACCAAAGGCCTTATTGTTAAACACATGAGAGTTTTTTTTTTGGTGGGGGGAGATTTTCACTATAAGTTGTAATACCAAAGAATGAAAAGATTTCAAAAGTTGTGTTATAAAACTTTTATGGTGTGGGGGTTGACTAGGCTCAGCCAAGTGATTCTCAAGTTTTCTCATTTCAAGCCAGATGGTATTTGATCCTGGGGTTATCTCAGAGGTTTCCTTTTAGACTTGCATGTCTGCCGCTGGAGCCCAAAAGTCCAAATGGGTAGGAGCTGGAGTATCTTCTCTGTGTAGTCTTCCCAGCAGAGGGACTTTGTGGCCAGATTTCTTATATTGAGGCTTAGGGCTCCAAAGGCAAAGATCTTTTGTGAGCTACTTTTAATATGTAATTATTATTTTCTCTATTGTATTCATTGGAAGTGAGAGGCAGGAGGATTGCAGTTGGGAAAGACTCACAAAGAGACACAATGCAATGCAAGCAAAGCGAAGGCTTGAGCAAAAAGGCTGCTGCCCTGCTTTTGGTCTTTATTTTTATATATATCTTGAGTCTCAGCCTTAGGGTTACTTTAGGTGAACATAACAAGATCCCATCGTATGTGTCCAAGATTAATATTTAGGCTATATGTGAGAGCATCTGGGAGCAAGGACACAAAAACAGGCTGTCCTTGAGTTGCAGGTGTTCTTGGTTACTCCTGTAGCTTGCTGCCCTGTGTGTTTTCTTTTTCCTACATGCCTGCAGATTATTTAGCACATACTCTTTCTTATCACAACAGATCGCTATCAGTTTGAGGCCTATCTGGGCTACAAAATGAGTTCAAGGCCAGCCTGAACTGCATAATGAAATCTGTCTCAAAAAGGCAAAGAATTATCCCACCTCTTGCTGGGGTAACTATCAAAGGATTGTCTCAGTCTGCCCTCTGATCACAAATTATTTACATTCCTTCAAATATATTTACTCCTTCTCAAGGCCTCCATAGGCTCATCTAGCATCAGATTTAGGTTCGAGGCCCAGGACCTTGCTATCTAAGATACAGATGTAGATAAGGTTACTTGAATAGGGTTGTTAAATATAGCTTCTTTAGTACCACTGCCTTAAAAAAAATTTTTTTGTAAGTGTATTTAGTACAGGGTCTCCAGGGTCTCACTACACAGATTGGACTGTAGTGATCCTCCTGTTTTCAGCCTTCTAAGCCCTAGGATTACAGGTGCACACCACCACGCCCAGTCTCAATCGTGCGCCCTGGGGGTCGGGCTGGTACTGCACACTGGGGATGGATCATCCCTGTGCCACCTGCCTACGCAGGCACTTTAGTCCACTGAGCTATCTGGCTGGCCCAGTACCACTGCTTTCATTCTTTTTTTTAATTTTGTTTTTGTTTTTTGTGGAACCAGGGATTGAACTCAGGTCCTTGCGTTTGCCAGGCAAGCACTTATTCTACTGAGCTATCTCCCTAGCCCCACCACTGCTTTCGTTCTGAAGACCTCTGAACTAAAGACAAGTTGTTTGCTTTCCTCAGCAGCCCACTACCATGCAACAGTAGATAGAGAAGATGAGTGCTGTAGACAATTTTTCTAAAAAATAAAGTAAAAGAAAAAAACCCAACACAGTAGTCCACAGGAATTCGGAAACCCAATGTGTGTTTATTACTAGTTGTATAATATTACCCTACTGCTGAGTGATGATTCTCTATGTCTTTATTCTGCCCTTTGAATTCGTCCACTGTTATAAAATGTATCCTAGATTGGAGCTGAATAATAGTCTTGGTCTGTTTTTGTGTTCATCATTCTCCCATTGCTAAGAGGAAACATTCAGCACCCGCAACTTGAAAGAGAAGAGGTTTATTTTGGCTCACAGTGGTTCCCTTCCATGGTTGTCAGGGTCTAAGGCAGAAATGACATGTTTCATGGCAACAAGGAGGCAGAGAGTGGGAGGGAGGGAGGCAGGAGGGAGGATGACACAGACAGACACACTAGGGATAAGAATACATGCTTCCAGTCAAGCCCCCAGTGACCCACCTCTGACCAGGTCCCACCTCCCAGCAGCACCTTCCAGACACAGACCCATCAGTGGGTCAGTCTAATCACTTTCCACCTTCCAAAAGCCCCACCTCAGAACACACAAGATTTTGGGAGTTACTGTAGATCTAACTGTAACAGCTTCCTGCTTATAGAAGTCTGAGAGCCTAAGGGCCTCTTAATTTTGTACTGTTTCTGTCCTTTTTAATGCAAGAGAGAAGGAAATTTCTTAAAAACCACAATTCCTATGAGTTTATTTGTTTTTTAAATACAGAGTTTTACTATGTAGTTCACATTGGCATTGAACTCATTATGTAGCCTGGGCTGACCTCAGACTCTCTTCTACTTCAGCCTCCTGAGTGCTTTTCTATTTCTTCCTTACTTTTGTTTCTGCATTTATGCATCATGTATTCAATCTAAATTCTCTGTGACCAAAAGCATGACAGTGAATAGGAAGTTGCTATAGTAGTGACTATCTGCTATATTACTCTTCCTACCTTTGGGAAGGAGAAATACCTGTGTTTGACTATTTTCCTCTTCTTTTCTTCCTTTTTTTTTGAGACAGGGTCTCACTATGCAGTTCAGGCTGGCCTTGAGCTCACTTTTTGTAGCCCAGGCTGTCTCAAACTCCCACCAATCCTCCTGCCTCAGCCTCCCAACTGCTGGGATTACAGGCATGCGCCACCATGCCCAGCTTTCTTTTTTTTTTTTTTTGCGGAACCAGGGATCAAACTCAGGCAAGCACTTGTACCCCTCCTCTTCTTTTGATGTCTTTTTTTTTTTTTTTTTCTTTCCAGTACTGGGAATTGAACTCAGGACCTTGCACTTTTCAGGCAGGTGCTTAAGTACTGCTGAGCTATCTCTCTGGCCCTCTCGATTTTTTTTTTTTTTAAACTTTATGTTATGGATGGTTCAGTCTGCCTGGGGGTGGGGCCGGCGCAGCATGTGGTGTTGGGAATGGAACCATGGATGCCCAAGCTTGCCTAAGCATGCCTAAGCAGATGCTTTAGACCGCTGAGCTATCTTGATAGCCCTTTCTTTTGATGTCTTGATCATTCAACATTATTGAATTTGGGGTAGAGGAAAAACTTTTTTTTTTTAAACTAAAATAAAAAAAGGCTGACAGATAGTTCAGTGGCGCAAGTACCTACAAGGTCCTGAGTTTGATCCCTGGTACTGCAAAAAGTAAAATAAAGTAAAAAAGACTGCTAAGGGCAAGAGGATGCAGACAATGATGAAAAAATCAAAAGCTTATCTAGCACTTTATTAACGTTCCTTTCTCTTTTTGTCCACTGAGAGTTGGATGTTATTTGTACATTACCTGAAAGTCTTGATCTGCTCATGAAATCATTAAACTTGAGGAAACTGAGGGGCAGTTTCCTTAAGTGGCTCTTTGAGAGAATTCTCATCAGGGCAGGAGTAAATGTTCGTATCTGCCTATTTTCCATTCTGCGTCATGTGGACTACAAAACAATTATTGCAAGCAGTAGTGAGGCCTTTGGTCAGTGAAAAGACATTCTGGAAGCCCACTTTGCTATTTCAGCATTGGTCCAGGTCTTTCACAATGTGTCTGTAGCCTAAGGGTCTTTATTTTTCAAAAATCCAGGGATTTTTTTTTTTTTTCTTTTTTTTTGTGATACTGGGCTTTGAACCTAGTACCTTTTCACTAAACAACCTCCCAGCCCATTTTTCCTTTTTTAGTTTTGAGATGTAGCCTTGGTAAGTTGCTCAGTAGTCTACTAACTTTGTGATTCTTCATAGAGTTGGGCACCATGCTGGACTTCTTATTATTTTAAATGACTCAAGTAATCTTTTACTTGGTATTTGAAAAATACATTGATTAAATTTTGATAATGCTTATAAACACATGCTAATTTGTGATGGTATAATGACCATGATAAGAGTCAGAAAAGAACTATTTGTTGTTGTTATTGGCAGCACTGGGAATTGAATCCAAGGAGTGGCGAGCTACAGTCTCATCCCTTTTTATTTTGAGACATGGTCTTTCTTAGTTACCCAAGCTAGCTTGGAATTTGCTATCCTACCTCAGACTCAAGTAGCTGTCTTGTCTATAGGTATGTGTCACTGCTGCAAGTAGCCCAGAAAAGAAATGTTTGCACTGGTATACTCTCAGAAAGAAATACTATAGATACTTTTCTTAATAGTTTTTGAGACAAGTTCTCTCTAATTGAGGCTGGCCTTGACCTCACTGTGTCGTCTGGGCTGGCCTCACAAAGATCCTCCTGTCTTAGCCTCCCCAGTGCTGAGATTATAGGCATGTGCCACCATACCTAGTTTTTTTTGAATTAATAAACACTGTGGGTGACGAGGTCTTGTTAACTTCAGTTATAATTTGGGGAATGTTTTGGAGTTACTGTGCTGTTTTTTTTTTTTTTAATATTTTTTTTTGTTTTTTTAATTTTTTTTATTTTTATTTATTTATTTGTTTGCTTGTTGTGTTTGTTTGTTTCCTTATTCATTCATTTTGTGGCTGGCTCAGCCTGCCCCGGTGGTGGCGCTGGCACAGCATGTGGTGCTGGGGATCGAACTGCAGTCCCCGCAGTTGCCTGAGCCCTCCTAAGCAGGCGCTCCAGACCACTGAACCATCTCACCGGCCCCTGTGCTGTTTTTTTTTTTTTTTTTGAGACAGGGTCTCGCTATGAAGTTCAGGCTGGCTTGAGCTCACCTTTGTAGCCCAGGCTGGTCTTGAACTTGCACTGATCCTCCTGCCTCAGCCTCCCAAGTGCTGGGATTACAGGCGTGCACCACCACACCTGGCTTTTTTTTTTTTTTTTTCTGTGTATTTCAGTTTTATCTTCAGTCTTTTTCCATCCAACTGACACAGTTTACCAGCAGAAAGTTTCTTGAGTGGTTTGAAAGTTTGTCCAGGTGGCAAAAATAAAAGGGTTAACATCTCATGCTTTTAAATATGCCAGTATTACTTAAATAATTTCAGCTAGGTGAAAACCTTTTAGGATATTTAATGCATGATATACTACATCATTATACATTTTAAGAATTAGAGTAGCATAGGTTTGTGAATGACATAGCAAATTATTTCTCATCTTTTTTTTCTTTCTGTATTTAGGACAGGGTCTACAGGGTCTCACTACATAGATTGGACTCATAGTGATTCTGTTTTCAGTCTCACAAGTGCTGAGATTACAGACATGTGTCACCACACCCAGTCTCAGTCACCATCTCTTTGTGCCATCTCAGGGGCCAGCACAGCAGCTGGGGATTGAACCTAAGCAGGTTCAATCTGCTTAGGTTCTTTTCCTTGTGCTCTGCCTAAGCAGGCGTTTTAGGCTGCTCAGCTGTCAGGCTGACCCTTATAACTCATCTAAAGTTCTCTATTTTTGGACAAAATAATTACATGCTAGAGGAATGTTTTTCTGATGTGTTACAACCCTGAGCGTGGGTTAGAAGGGTCTCAGTGAATGTTGAGTGTAAAGATTTTTGGTACAACTTGATTTTATCTTTCCTGAGCGTGTATAGGGATTAGTTTGATCTTGCATGAGGAAAAAAGCTGCCTGGTGAAGGTAGCAATTCCATAGAGACCAGTGGTATTAGAAATATTTTTAATTTGGGCCTTGGAAATCCTGAAGGTGTGAGCATTGATTTGCCCTTTCCTTTCTATATAACGAATTTTAAGTATGTTGATTTAATGTTTCGTTCATGTATAGATTTTTGGTTTGGGCTTCTTTAAACTGTGTACACATTTTAATTAAGCTTGCTTAAAAATAATCATTCTGGCCTTTCATCTGATGTGTACAGCTATTATCTTGAAAATAAAATGTATTTAAAATATATTTAATATTTTCATGATTGTACAGGTGTGGAGTGACAAAAATCTTTTGGCGTAGAAAAGGACATTTATTGAATGTGGATTTTTAGTCTAATATGAAGTGTACTATCTACTTTATTGATGGTTCAGACAGAGTCAAAGAGTCCTTACATTTTTGAACTAGGAAGAGACAAGGTATAAGTTTTGTTTGGTTTTCCTTAAACAGATAGATGGAAAGGGATATTTGTTTTCCTTGAGCTTTTATGGTATCTACTTCATATTACATGATATTCTTTTTTAAAGGGTAGGAACTAAGCAAAACTCATGATTTTTATTTATTTTTCTGCGAGAGGCTCTTGCTGTGTTGTTCATGCTGGTCCTGAACTCACCTGTATAGCCTAATCTGTCCTTGAACTGGTGGTGATCTACCTGCCTCAGCCTCCCAAGTGTTGGGAGCACAGACATGAACAACTATGCTCTACTCAAAAACTTTTTTTTTTTTGTGGTGCTGTTTTTGAACCCAGGGGCGTGGAAGGCAAGAAGAACTAACACTGAAACACACCTCTAGCCCTCAAATCATAATTTTCATACAAATATGAATACACATGAAAGTTATTTCATTTGTGAAATAGTAAAATGTTAAAGGAGAATCCAAAGTATCCTTTTGTTTGTTTGTTTATTTATTTATTTATTTTACCCTACTTTTAGAATGAAGATACTGGAAGATAATTTACTAATAGATATAATACTGGCTTCTTGACAGGAAAATCATTACTTCCTTCATGCTTTTCCTTCTTCCTTTTACAGCATTTATTTGCCTGAATATGGGGAGAAATTCTTTGCATTGCCATTAGTTACCTACAATTTACTGAGTCATAAAATAGGTCAACTCAAATTCCATAGAACACAAATTCTGAAGAACCGGACAACTCAGAGTGGCATGTAGTGCACAGTGCCTTGTGTCTGCCCATTAATCTTTCTGATCCATTTAAGTCTTTCACAGTTTCCCCCTATATCATAAAAAGACAGAATATAAATGGGTCTTTTCTGATTTTATACAGTAATCTGACATGGGTTTGTTTTAGGTGTGTTAGTCCTTGCAAATAAAGTCAGTTTTGAAAATCCAAAGAGTGGTGGGCGCATCCCTGTAATCCCAGTACTTGGGGAGGCTGAGGCAGGAGGATCGGTGTGAGTTCGAGACCAGCCTGGGCTACAAAAGTGAGCTGAAGGCTAGCCTGAGCTGCATAGTGAGACCCTGCCTTAAAAAGACAAACAAACAAAACAGAAAAGCACAAAAACAAAAAAACCTCACAAAAACAACAAGAAAATGGAACATGGCTGTAATCTGAGGGACTGAGGCAGCAAGATGGCAAATTCAAGGCCAGTCTGAGCTACATAGCAAGACCTTGTCCAAAATAAAGGGGGAGGAGTAAAAATAATAAAGTGGGTACTTTTTGATACTTTAATATCGAAGTGTCTGACATTTCCTCACACTAGTATTGAAGTTTAATTTTTTTTTTTTTTGAGAAGATTCTTGCTAAGTAGTTCAGAGTGGCCAAGCTTATGGTAATTTTCTTGCCTCAGTCTCCAGAGTGCTGCGATTACAGGCATGCAGCCAACACAGCTGGCTGGAATGATTTTCAGGTGCCTAAACTAGCCTCAAATAGTAAAGAACAGTAACTTTTTTTTTTTTCTTTTTTTTTTTTTTTTTTT
>PVKN010003138.1:0-38705 GCA_004027915.1 Capromys pilorides
AGATGGTTCAGTGGTCTAAAGCGCCTGCTTAGGAGGGCTCAGGCAACTGCGGGGACTGCAGTTCGATCCCCGGCACCACATGCTGCGCCAGCGCCACCACCAGGGCAGGCTGAGCCAGCCACAAAATGAATAAATAAAGAAACAAACAAACACAACAAGCAAACAAATAAATAAATAAATAAATAAATTAAAAAAAAAATTCTGAACGAATTTTCTTTCCTTAGGCTGGAAAAACATCTGTAAGATGTGTTCATAGTCCATTTTGCTATTTATTAATTAGTGGTAAATATATAATATAATTTGACCTCTGGATAGAATGAAAATTTAAGCTTAAACTCCAATACAAACTTAATTTTTAGAAATCAACTCACCATTTTCACAGTCTTAAATATGAAGTGTGACACTGCATGGGTTCTGTAATATGACGAGCCTCATTGTTTGAGATGAAAAGTGCAGGCTGGCTTTCTTTCTTTCTTTCTTTCTTTCTTTCTTTCTTTCTTTCTTTCTTTTTCATTTTATGTATTTGGTACAGGATCTCACTATGCAGCTTGCACTCATAGTCACCTTCCTGTTTTAAGCCTCCCCAGTGATACATGCCACCATACCGGACTCATTCACGGGCTCAGCACATCTTGAGGGTGGCCAATGCGGCATGTGGGACTGGGGATTGAACGCTGGTCCCTGCACTTGCCAAAGCAGGTGCTTAGTCTGCTGAGCTATCTCACCAGCCTCAGACCTGCATCCTTGATATAAGCTAAAGAATTACTGTCTTTTCTGAGCAGTGTTCTTACAACTCTAATTACTTTGAGTCTCTCTCTGTCTCTCTTCCCTCCCTCTCTCCCTGTCCCTCTCTTTTTCCCTCCTTCTCTCCCTCTCTTTTCCCCTTTCCTCTTCTCTCTGTCTCTCTTTTTCTCTCTCATTACATTTCACACTGTGTACATTCTGTAAGAACTGCAGCACTGCTTCTTCCATTGTTGGCTGTATCACGTGGCTTCTACCTGGGTGAGTGTGCATGCAGGCGAGAGCGGGGTGCATGCCTGGGCTTGGCAGCCACCTGGCTCACACACCAAGGGTTCTCCTGCAGCAACTTTTGCAAACCTGAAGATGTGAGTTGTAATCACTCGAGAATCTAGCCATTTAGGTAATTTGAGCGAAGATGTAATTTCTGGGTGGTTTATGAATAAAGTTACATCATTATCATTACCATTAGTAACAATTCTTGGTTTCTACTGTGCGCATGATAATTTGGGAAATTACAAAGAAAATGGAAGAAGTTCAAGGTAAGGTTGCGACAGAGCTAGTATTAAAATATTTTATAACATGAACAAACAGACCCCATAATCATCTACATAGCCAATTAAAGCTTTAAAAATATGTTGAAAAGCACAGCGCTAGAGGGATTAAGTGTGTGCTACGGGAGCACAGCCAGATGGCATTCACTGGCAAGACTTCCCCCAAGGAGGGGAACACTCAGTTCTCAGGTTCTGAGTGGTATGGATTTGTCTTGTTCGAACTCTCTTATACTTAGTGTCCTGTGTTTGGAAAAGCAGGAGCCAGCCAGAGCTCAGTTCTCATATTTCAGCACAGCAAGAAGATACAAATAACGATAACATGCCATTTATTTTTACACAGATTAAAACTAGCATTAGGGTGAATACTAAAAATTCCTTGCTATGTGTCAGTCAAGTTTCCAAGGCTCCATTCTAATCCATATTGCCTAACGCTTTATCCACATTACCAATTTCAAGTGTGCTGTGTTTGCCTTTTCCATGCCAACGGCTTCACTTGGGCTGTTAGCACAGGCAGCCTGGTATGGTGAAGCCATCATTTCCCGAGGGCCCGAGCTGGGGGCAGATGCATCTCTACTCAAGGTTCAGTTGTTCCTCTGCACAGAGATGCCCAAGTCGGCCATGCAAACTGCTTGGATGACATCGTGCCCATTTCCCATCCTGCCCTTCCAGAACTGCCATAATTGAGATCAAGCATGCAAGGGATTTGTTTGGGGAAAGGTATGTGGAGAACAAAAAGGGAAGGAACTACAGCCTGCAGAGGGAGCTTTCAGGTTACAGCATGGTCTTCTCCCTGGGGGCAGACAGCGTTGGTCTGATGGGGGAGGAAGAACATCTAGCGCCTACACAGTGCTCAGCAGGTGGCAGGCAGGCCACGCAGGAGGTCTGAGCAAAAGCGGGCACTAGAAGAGCATGCGCGGTGGGAGAAGCTCGCCTAGGTGGGCGCCCGTGGGAAAGCGAGGTCTCCTTGGAGCCGAGAGCACAGCAGAGGGCGCTGTTGGGCGCTGCGCGCTTGCAGCTGGGTCTCTGCAGCTGAGAGGCCGCTTCCGTGGCCAGCACATTGCGCCACAGATGCATGAGTGCTTCCCTTGGCAGACTTGGCTGTCTCCGTGTATCCTCCGCTACCCCAGAGTGGCCTCGGCCCGTCGTCTTCACATTTTCCATCATTACACCCTATTGGTTTTACCTCCCTGAAGTTTCTCTACCCTTCATTTCTTGTTTCCGGCTCCAATTGCCTCGACTCCGATCTTTGCTATTTCTTCTCTCTGGTGTTGTTAATTGCTTTTAATTGCCTCTTTCGCTCTGGGCTAACCTTCTTTGCTCTCTCTATTTCTTTATCCACAATGGAGCTTATATGACATTTTAAAAATTCAAATCTTGTCACGCTTGTCTTTGCTTAAAATGCTTCAGTGTCTCATTATTTCCTGTAGGATAAAATCGAGACTTAATTGAATGACATCACATATTTTATCTCATGCTATTCACCCCATGTATCTTACCGTTTAGCTCGCAGAGTTTCCCAAATTGGAAAATTGGTCAAGAGAGTTTTGACCAGGTGGCTCTTGCGTACTTTCTATGTCTGGCATGTCATCCTTGCCTTATTTGCCTGGCAAGCATATAATGACATGGTCCATAAAATGCTTTATTGAGTTCTCTGCGATGTGAGGCTTTGCATTTTTGAAATGTCAAGTTAAGCCACTGTTATAATGCTTCTATGTTGGCTTGTCTACCTGGTCTAACACCTAGATGTTCAATAAATGAGCAAATGAATAAATTTATCCGAGGACTTTTGGCTGGGTTTAACAGCTCATCAGTGATGAACTTGTATTTCAGGCCAGCAGTCAGTTGACTTCCTTTAGGACCTTGTGTCAGGCTTTACTTAGAGCCTCACAGAATCTCTGGAGAAGAATTTTATAAATCTTCATAGAAGTACATTAATGAGCAATATGGCTGATATGAATAGTATTGCCTTAATGTAGAAAGATGAGTGTATTAAAATAATCTTACCTTTAGTTGGAAAACCTTTCAAACTGCCACCTGAGGCAATAATATCCCTTGAACTAGTTGGGGACTATGTCACACCTACACCTACCAATGTGAGAATTACTCATTAACATATTTTAAGTGTTTAAAAATGAATAAATACCTGCTAAATAAGGCTAATATTCCACATATTGAATAAAAATAACTCTTACATGAACCAATTTACTTCAAATGTCTTCAAAACTCAGACCCGCCATGTCAAGTGTGAGTAATGCTTGCCATCCCCATGTGTAGGTGGAGCTACCGCAAGAACACACAAATCTCTGGTTCAGCCCTCACTTGCTGCTGTGGCATCCACTCAGACCCTTGCTGTCTTTTGTCTAGAATTGCAACTGCCTCCCTAGTAGCTTCTAACATTGCTGTCTTTCAGGTACTGCGACAACCTGTAGTTCTTCAGTATCACGCCTATATGTGTCAGGCCCTCCCCCAGCAATCTTCCTAGTCTCCTTCTTACCTTCTGGAGGTCTCCTGTCAACTTCCTTTTTCAGGATTATTTTCTATAGTGATCCAACATGCACCGTGAGCTTCTCACAGCTCTCTGAGGACAAGTGAGTCCTCTAAGATTGACTCCCCAATTGTATGAACTGGTGATGCTCCCTAGTATTTCAAAGATGTCTCTTGTTAACACTTATTAAAAGTCATTGACATTTCATTAGTATCTTTCTCTTCCATGATTCAAGTAGCAAAATTTAAGAGAAACTAATTCAGGTTCTTTTTTTTTTTTTTTTTTTCTACTTGAATCCTGAGACATATCAATAAAGATGGATTTAGTGGATCCTGTAGAGATATGAACTATAGTATTATTTGGTCTACATTAGTTACAGACTATACATTTTTGCAACGAAGCAAAACATTGGTCAAAAATATTTGTGGAATTTTCTCAGGAATAATTTCAACATAGGGGCCCACGATCTTGACTTGCTGGGTGTTCAGCATTATGTACTTCAGTTCAGCTGTGGCCAGTTAGTGATCTGAAAATATCTTGGACTTTTTTTTCGTAATCTGTAGGAATTTCTACAAAGCATATGACAGTTATCTTTGACTGGAAGATCAGTTGACTGGCAGTCTCTTTCACTTAGGAGAGTGGTTTTTACTTTGAATTTTGCTGACA
This sequence comes from Capromys pilorides, assembly GCA_004027915.1. Taxonomy (NCBI): domain Eukaryota; kingdom Metazoa; phylum Chordata; class Mammalia; order Rodentia; family Capromyidae; genus Capromys; species Capromys pilorides. Next base: position 4,444 of record PVKN010003138.1, read on the forward strand.
GGCTCTCATGCCATCCTTCAGATAGATACTTGAATTCACTGTCATAGCTATTAAAGAGCTAGTGAGCCTCCCTCTCCCCATTTGGGCATGTCTCTGTGCCCTGACCCTTCCATGTATTATTGTTCTTACTGACCTTAAGTTATAAAAGCAAAGAATATAGACAGAACCTCTATTTTAGAATGCTTGCTGCAATTCAGTGCTGAACTCAATTCATATTGGATTCTCCTCAAGCTAATCACCACCATAATGTGACAGAGTCTTGCTAATTTTCACTTCATACTTGAAATGCCTAGTTCTCAGGAGAACAAGACTGCCTGGTAGATTTTACGTCATGTCAGCAAGGGTGTGATAGCAAGCAAATGATGTGCTGGCCTAGGCATGGAGAAGCGTTGAAATGGATAGGCCTAACCCAAGCATAATTGCAATTCTAGATCCTGACTATGCGTTATTTAAAGCCTTTTGAACAACATTGGGAAATTGAATCAAGAAAATAATATGCTAAGGTGAGTATAGATAGCATTTCTTCAAAAGTACAGGTATCAGGAATTTTGTTTTCACATAGGGAACTCAAGATCCAGTTTTTGTGTAACATAACCCAGTTTGTATTAATTGTCCTGAGATCTGAATAATAAAAAATAAAGAGATAATATATGTGGGAAAATTTTATATATATATGAGTTCTATTGCATGATGATGTTATTAAACTTTGGAGGAAATTATTCTTTGAATCTTAACTAAAACCCAAATGCTATCTGCTAATTAATTGATATTTTCAGCATTCAGCCCCATACTCTACAGCTAATGAAGTACACAAATTAGGAATCGTGTTCTTCGTGGACTGTGTGTGGACCATGGGTTCGTCCCTCTTATTGCAACAAAGCTGCTCTGGGATGTCTTTGTATTTTTTTCACATTTTTAGGGAAGCTTTTACAGGGTGTTTATGGTCTCACTACTACATCAGACTCATAGTGATCCGCCTCATACAACCTCCCAAGAGCTGGGATTACAGTCAAGCACCGTCATGCCCAGTCTCAATTGCCATCTCAGCACACCCTGGGGCAGGGCTGGTATGGCAAGCCTGGGGATCAAACGCCCGGCCCCTGCACCTGCTTGCAGGTACTTTAGTCCACTGAGCTGTTTGGCCAGCTCTAGAGTATCTTTGTAGAATGCGCACATCCCACTAAATTCTAGGTAAGAGCCTTGCTATTAACCTTGAAATGCTGCTGTTAATGCTAAAAGTTAATATTACACATGTCTTTTGATTTAAGTAATAATTGTTACTATATAAAATGGTTGCTTCCAAATCCTTAAGGAGAAGTTCATGCTGCGAAAGAGAAGCCAGTATTTTAAGATGGAAATAATTGTGTGTGTGCATATTTGATTTTAAAACCTCACATATTGTAGTTAGACAAAGTTTTACTACTTTGTGATGAAGATTTAGTATAAAGTTTTATAAATTACTTCAAAAGAAACAATTTTATGACTGTGAGCTGATAAAAACCATATTCCTTTTTAAACAAATTGTCTTAAGTAGCCAAATTCAGTCCATTTTTGTTTCATTGTAAAAATTACATTAATTTTCATGAGGATTACTTTTATGAAATGTCTAAAATATTTGCATAGTACTTAGATGTAGTAAGAATATTAGTAAGTTATCAATTCAAATTTTTGAACCTGATAATATTTTTTGTATGATGCAAAACATTCAAGAAGTATAATTGTTTTTTTTTAAGAGAATTAAATTGTTTATTGATTACACATGATAGTGGATGATACACAGCTTCAATCCCATCTATCATTGTATCTGGTACCGTTATTCTATTTAGGTATATAGGATGTGCCAGCAATCATTTTTATAACCAAGTAGCCGACTGTTTGCTTGGGTGACCTTTGCAATGGTCAAATTCAGAGGTCACAACAGTGTCAGTTCAACTACACCAAGGTTTCTGAAGACAATGGCTTCTTTACCAAAGCAATTGTAAAAAAATTTTAAATGGGAGCTGGCATCACCCTGAAGGAATGCTAACTTCACACTATTGGGGATGTTAACCAAGATGGCTTCAGAGTGGACTAACTTTCACAGTACGTTTAAAAAAGATACATTTATTCAGCATCGTGATCAGACTATTACATTTAGCAATCCACAGCATGGGTGCAAAAAAAGGTCTACATTAAAACCCTTTGTTGGAATGCTTTACACTTTCCACAGAACAGAAACTAAAATAACCTGCTATATAATTAGTCACAAATACAATTCTTGAGTTTTTTGTCCATATACATGAGTATTGTCTAAAATATGTCTTCTTTGTAGCAGCTAGGCACTGCTACCACCATACTTGGCTGAGTTCATAAGTCTGTCATAACCAGTAGCTTCCCTGTCACTTCTCTGGCTCTCCTCTCCTGCTAAGCTTTGTTTCCTGGAAGTGTTTAAAACCTTCTGCCACTGCCATAGCTATTGCTGCTGCTGGAGCCACCATAGACACCTTGATTTTATGGTTTGGTAAAATATTGGCCTCCACCACCATAGGGTTCAGAGCTTCTGCCTCCAAAGTTTTTTCCCTTCATGGGTCCAAAATTTGAAGACTGACTGTTGTAATTGCCAAATTCATTACTGCTTCCACCACTTCCATCATTGCTTCCATCATTACCAAGCCCATTGTTGCTATCTCCACTGCCACCATATCCACCACTACCATGGCTGCCACCAAAGCCACCTTGACAACTGAAGTTTCCTCCATGACCAAAACTGTCATTGCCACCACCTCCATGACCATCACCAAAATTTCCAGAACCACTTCGACCTCTTTGGCTAGATGAAGCACTAGCCATCTCCTGCTTCAACAGGGCTTTCCTTACTTCATAGTTGTGGCCGTTCACAGTGTGGTATTTTTGAATGACAATCTTGTTCACAGAATTGTGGTCATCAAAGGTTACAAAAACAAAGCCCCTCTTCTTTCCACTGCCTCAATCGATCATAATTTCAATCACTTCAATTTTTTCATATTGTTCAAAATAATCTCGCAGCTGATGTTCTTCAGTATCTTTTTTAATGCCGCCAACTAAGATCTTCACCATCAAGTGGGGACCTGGTCTTTGAGAATCTTCTCTTGAAACTGCTCTCTTTGGTTCCATAACTCTTCCATCCACTTTGTGTGGCCTTGCATTCATGGCTGTATCCACCTCCTCCTCAGTGGCATAAGTGACACACCCAAAGTCCCTGGAACACTTGGTGTTTGGGTCTCTCATTACCATGCAGTCTGTGAGTGTTTCCCATTGCTTACAATGGCTCCTCAGACTCTTGTAAGTTGTTTCAAGCTCAGCCCTCTGATGAAGAGCTTCCATAGTTGTTCAGGCTCCTTGGGAGACTCTGACTTAGACTTGACGGCAGTCGGAGGGCAGACTGATGATGCTTCCTCTGCGGTGTCCACCAGCAGAAAGGAATAAGCTACTAAGGGTACTCTATAATTGGTTTTGAATTACCATATATAATCGATTGACTTACATTTCAGAGTCTATTCACATCCAGTAGTGGCTATATTTATTTCATAAAATCTTTTGGAAGATCCTTTAGAATATGTAGTTTTAATTATCACAATATATTCACATATGACTTCAAAGCTTCATTGCCTTATGAAGGTAAAGATGTGGTCATTATCAAAAGAAATGACTAGCTATGTTTATTCAGAGAGACAGAGTCAAAATCCAGGAATTCTTCTGTCACCTGCACATTAGGTGGAACACTGATCTGGCCAACTAACCTTCAAAAGAGCACACAAAGTCAGAGATGTCAGGTTGTACCAGTAAATACTCACTGGCACAATTTTTATATCAAAGGCTGGAACTTCAGGAGATTCTCCTGGGATTTGGTGTCCTCTAACATCTATTAATCCCTGATACTTTAGGTGACTTGTCAAAGAAGTGCTACATTTACAAGGAGTAGGCAAGGAGGCCCAAGAGGACACCGCCAGATAAAGGTCAAGGAAGCAATTAATGTTCTGAAGAACTCCATAGCAGACAATGTCCTCCCTCTCCTTCAATCTTACTACTCCAAGTGCATATAGTGAAATGAAAGTTAAAGTTCAAATAAAACATATTACCAATATTATTTGGTTCTTGGAGCTCTTCCTGAATGTGAATACTTGTAGTCATTTAAACAGACGAGGGAAATGTATTAGTGGAGATGGCTCTTGCTGAAGAATATCAGTTTTTCATTTTTCTATGTTCTCTGCATCTTGTTGCAGGTCAATGTTTGTGGTAGTGCACAAGTGGAATGCTAAGCTGTAGTTACTTTGGTGTTCTTCTGTCTGGTTCCTAAGTAGAACACACACACAGACACACACACATGCTACAAACACACATCTCTAATCTTATATTTTCTAATCTTTCAAAGTTGTGAAATCTTGTATTCCCTCAAAGGTGTGCTTTCTGGTGGGCATACCCACATTGTCCTTCTATGGTTGAACTTCATTTCATTTCCTTTCTTTTTTAAAATATTTGATACAGGGTCTCAGTACACAGTTTGGACTCACAATGATCCTCCTATTTTCAGCTTCCCCAGTAGTGCTGAGCTTATAGGTGTACACCACCATGCCCAGACCCAGTGGCCAGCTCAGTGTGCCTGGGACCAGGGCCAGTGTGGCATGTCGTGCCAGAATTTGAATCCCAGTCCCTGCACTTGCCTAAGCAGGTGCTTTAGTCTGCTGAGCTATCTCACTGGCCCTGGCTCTCCATTTTATGGAGGCTTCTAAACTGGAGCTTCTTCCATGATGCATGGGAACACCAGTGTGCTTCCTGGCACAAAATAGTTTCCTTCATGCTAGGATCTAGCTTGGATGTGCTAGGTTTTCTGATAGCCATTTGTGCTTCTGTCATGGCCAAAGCTCTCTGCCACACAGTAAATGGTGCTGATCAACTCCTCCTAAATGTGATTTTTACTTATTATTATTAGATCCAATCCACTTCAATCCAGCCCATCAAGATACCTTGCATTGCATTTTTCTCCTAAAATACTCAGTGCTTCCATCACATTTGTTATCTACAAATTTGATCATATCTTAGTATCAGTAAGTCATACCATGAATGACAACGTTTATCAGGGGATGGTGTGTAGAGCTCAGCAGCTTGAGTACCTTCCTGACAAGCACAAGGACCCCAGTTCAATCCTAGGGACCACAGGAAAAGAAAAAAAAAGAAAAAGAAACATTTATCAGGGCAAAAAGAGAACATACCACCTATTAAAAGTTTTCTGGGGCCGGCGAGATGGCTCAGCAGTCTAAAGCACCTGCTCAGGAAAGTTTAGGCAACCACAGGGACTGTGGTTCAATCCCCTGCACCACATGCTGTACCAGCCTCACCTCCAGGGCAGGCTGAGCCGGCCATAACACAAATAAATAAAGTTAAAAAAAAGTTTTCTGACCCTAAACATTCCTTATCTTGTCTGACTGGGAGCTAAGCAGGGTTGGTCCTTGTTACTTCTTGGATGGAAGACCATGCATGAACTTGGTACAAGGGTCTCTGTAGGTGGGTATTAAAGCAAAATTAAATTTTTTGGGGGGCGTACTTTGGGAAAGCAGGCTTTACACCCAGTATTTCTTCATGAGGATTCTATGAGTTATCACCTGTACTGCTGAGCTGTAGATAAATTGTGGCCATGTATTTCTACTTCTCTGTAGGGCTGGATCATGTCTGGTTGGCTGCTGTGTTCCCATCACCCAGCACTCCAGCACTGTACCCAACACACACCTGCCTTCTGTATTGTTTTGTCAAATGAGGAAATTGAATAACTGAAGAACAAAAGTTGCTTTGCTTACATTTTGAAAAAGAGTCTTTAGAATTGCAAGCTGCTTACCCTTTTCTGGATGAGTTTTCATCTTTTTGTTTCTTTTTCACATTTATGGTCAGTCTTTCTTCCTACCTCTTCTTCTGGAGGACCCTAAGCCAGGCTTTGTGAGCACAGGGTAGAGAAGCAGCTGGCAGGAGTCCATCCTGACCTAACATAGCAGGAACAAGACTGGAAGGACCAATGGCTTGGTGTGACAAATAACTTCTCCTTCAGTGACTATCATGTACTACATCAAAGGTTAAATGGAAGACAAACTTCTTTCATGAAGCCATTCCTGAGTAGCCTCAATCACTGTGGTTTCCATTTTCCTTACTGAATATAGACTTTTAAGCCCACACCACACATGCAAGATTTGGTCATATGGCTGTCTTGTTTTGTCTCTCAGTTTCATAATCCAAATAGTAATAATTGCAACAATAACAATAGCAACAATAATGCTGAGTTTTGTTATTCATAACATTGAAAAATAAGGATGTCTATCTCACAAGGCTATTGTAACAATTAAATGAAACATTCCAGTGCGTTTTGCATGGGCCTCTGTGCAAGGGTGTGCTGAGTAGCTGTATCAGGCTGCTTATTAACCTTGTGAAATGCCACAGATGTTAAGGTGTCACAAGCTTGTCACAAACAATATTGTCAGAATGAATAATAGTAATGCAAGTGTGTATTATAGGGGGGTCTTAAGTACCTGTAGTCAATAAAAACATGTCATAAGGAATAGACTACTATCCATTACTCAGCTATTTGGCACTGTATATGGCCATGATCTCACACACCAGCACTGATTTTCTGTTATTCTAGGTGATTAGATCTGTGATTCTGAGAACATATTTCCTTAAAAAAGTGTATCAGTTATTGTGTGTTTCATTTAGCACTGTAGAGATGGACAGTGTTGCAATAAACTAGTAAACGTCCGAACAGTGTTGACATTCTGGTGTACGAAATGCTATCTTATATTATGAGGTCTTTGAAATTGCTAACCTTACTATTTTATCTCACTTACAGTCAGTGACTACTCCATGGTCGCTAAGTACAAACACTGCATTTCCAACAGGTTCTGCTCTTGCGTGGATTTACTAACACAGTCACTGCTTTTCTCTCTTTTCAGAGACCAAGGACGAGCATGATGACAAGCAGGTGGTTACAGAGATCATGGCAAGATGTTTTATTCCAACTCTGATAACAAATGTTCCCTGGGAAGGCTTCCACTTTGTTGGACATGAGATTAGGATTGCTGAAGCCACAGATTGTTATGGTGCTGTTGTTTGGCCCTCGGTATAATTTTGCACAAAATTTGCTTCATTTCAGTTATTCTCCAGTCAGTTTGTTGGTTGTCATGTTCTACTGGGAGGAAGAGACTGCATAGCCTTGCTTTGTGACCTCAAGCAGTCACAGTTTGAAATCATGCTATTGGCATATTTCTTCAGCCAATTAAGGCTGTTCCTGACTATTGAAATTTGCAGTACATGTAAAATTTTTACCCTTTTTTTTATGACGAGAGTTTAGAAGAATAAACATTTTATTTCCCATTTTACAGGAGCCATTTGAGTTGAACTTACAATGACATCTGTGTGAGTCTCATTTACAGAACAGTCCCAAGGGCCCCATTTGTTTACAGACTATTCCTCAAAGGGTGGCAGATCCGCCTTTACCACCTTCCTCAAACTCACGCACTGCTTGGGAATGACTAGTGTTACTAGAAGTTATTTCCCTTAAAGATGGTCAAACTTAAGCAACTGAGTTCTGTATTTTGAGTGATTTCTCCTTCCTCCCAACAACGCTGGAGACGCATCCAAGGATGTACTTCTCATAGTAACTTTGTGCAACCATGTTTGCGAACACTCAAACTTAACACTCTTGCTCAGAGGCATCGTATTTACTTAATAGAGCTTGATTTTGCCTTCTGTTATCTTGTGCCAAACACAAATTTTTTAAAATTTAAATCTTCGTAGGCCCTTGTTCTGTGCTATTTCCTGGAAACAAATGCAAAGCAATATAATATGGTTGACAAAAATGTGATTGAAATTGGAGCTGGCACCGGGCTGCTTTCCATTGTGGCAAGTTTACTTGGTAAGTAGGTGCATTCGGGTGAGGGGGCATCAGGGAGGCTAATGGTCATGTGTGAGTGGTTACTTTTCCCATCCAAAGTGCTATGGCCTGGGCTTATCTGTAACTCCTTGATTATTCAAGTGAGTTTTATTAAGAAATTCTACAAGCATTAAAATTGCTTTACCAGTATCTTTCCAAAATGTGCTGTTATTTCTATCAGATGTTCCCATAGATGCCAGGACACAGGCCTTATGTGAAGCAATGGGAACTGGGAACTGTACTTACGTATCCCGGTTGGGAGAGCAGATGTGGGAAATGCTAGACTTAGCTATTTCTCTCTCTCTCTCTCTCTCTCTCTCTCTCTCTCTCTCTCTCTCTCTCTCTCTCTCTCTTTGCAGGCAAGGTCTCAGTATGTGATCCAGGTCAGCCTTGAACTTGCTTATGTAGCTCAGGCTATCCTCAAACTCATGGAGTGATCCTTCCACCTCAGCCCCCCCAAGTGCTGTGATTACGGGCCTGTGCCAGCATGCCTAGTTTAATACCAGGGTGTGACAGTCTACTGATACTGACTTTGACATATAGTGCTTTAGACTGTAGCATGAACTCAATGTTTATAGGTGAAACTATAGGTTACTTCTGAAGTCCTGTGATTTTATAAAATATGATCTATTAAATACAGGAGTGTTATAAATCACATAAAAATCATGCTTAGATGCTCATGCTTGGATTTATTCCTGCCATTCTTTCCTGTTCTTCTTTTATGGCCCCTGCTTCCCTCCCTGCACCTTTTCCCATTGGCCCTGTGCTCATCTCCATGTGCCTGGGCCTGCTTCAGCTCTGCCTTGCTTTGTTTCATCTCGTTCTGTGCCTTAATCTAGCTGCCTTCTCCGATGGGCACTACCCAAACTGCTCTTGATTTCCTTCATTTTCTGAAGTGCGCACCTGGCACTCTACACTCTTGAGAAGAGTTCAAGTTTTAGCAACTACCACTTTCTAAGCACTGAAGAGATGCAGGACCCTTGAGGTCCTCCCAAATATATATAATTTCTCTGACCCGAACCTGTCTTCCAGGGTCACCATCCCACTTAGTGTGGGTAGGGTCAGAGGTATTATTGATTTATGCTGAAGGGCTCCAGAAGTGTGTCTTGGGAAGTCATTTGTTTTCTTACAAAGAACTGATTACTGCTTCAGTGTGCTAGTCCAACTTGCAACCAACAGCAAGATGAGCGTGTGTGTAGTCAGTACTCAGAAAGGCCAATGTTCACCTTTCTAGATACTGGTTCTTAAAAGCAAGGTTAAGCCGATTTGCACTCAGCCTAAGCAAGGTGTATTCCTGATCTTGGAACTTAAAAAGACTCCTGGAAAATGATAGATTTGCTCATCCTGAATGCAAAGGCTCGCTTTTCCACGATGTCACCAGTGATGTGCACATTTCCTTACCATTTCAATATTTTCACAAAAATACTGCGCCCATCAGTGTTCAGAGAAACTTAGCCTGTGGCTACACGCTGGATTCTACCTTGCTCTGAGCCAAACTAGACTTCATTTCCAGTTCTTCCATTCTATTCCTTGTCCTACCCTGTGCTTGTCTAGGTTGCAGAAGAGGCTGTTCCTAGCTTTATTTCCAGGTTCTGTTATGGCCAAAGCTCACTTTAAGGCCAAAATTTTGTAAAAGACACGGTGTCCAAACTCATGCTTGAATACAACCACTGTTCTCCCCTTCTAGCTAAGAAACTGCTCATACCGCCTTCATTTAAGCATCCTGTACTGACTGCATCTGTGCTCTCAGACTTTATGATGTCTTTTTGGTGGACAAATTTCCATCTATAATGGGTTCAAGTTGAAAGCATGGGCATAAATATGATGGCTTATACTTTTTTTGTAATCATGGAGAAGTACCCCCCCCCCCCCATGCTCACATGAACACTTCCTGTTCAACTGTAACCTCAATGTTATGTATATTCCTTCAGTTAGGAACAGCTGAGGCTTAGAATTGTTTCAGGGCAGTACTTATTTTATTTCTTTAGTGACTTCAGATAATTATGCCAATGATAGTTCCAAATATTTTGAATTGTCCTTCTCTTGGTTAATTTTTGCATAGCACATAGTAGATAAACAGAAAAGACAACAAATGGAAACAAGATAAAAGACCAGGCAAACAAATAAAATTCAGTAATGTATTAATATATGATGGGATTCTAGTTTTTTTTTTTTTTGAGTACATACAAGACTGCTTTAACATGTGCGTGAAAGGGGACACCTGTGAGCACTGACCAGTCTTCCTTTTGGACTAGCAATTGTGCAGAATTGCAGAGAGCATAAACCCTGATGGCTTGATCTTATTCTGTAAGGCTTACGGCTTACACGTTCTACCAAACTTTGTTTCGCAGGAGCTTATGTGACTGCTACAGATTTGCCTGAATTACTCGGAAACCTGCAATACAATATTTCCCGAAACACTAAAATGGGGTGTAAGCATTTGCCTCAGGTTAAAGAGCTCTCCTGGGGCGTGGCTCTAGAGAAGAACTTCCCCAGGTCTTCCAATAATTTCGACTATATCCTGGCGGCGGATGTCGTCTACGCCCATCCTTTCCTGGAAGAACTTCTTGCTACCTTTGACCACCTGTGCAAAGAAACTACCATCATCCTCTGGGCTATGAAATTCAGGTTGGAGAAGGAAAACAAATTTGTAGATAGGTTTAAGGAGCTGTTTGACCTGGAAGAACTCTCCAGTTTCCCAAGCCTGGATATTAAATTGTATAAAGCTATGAAGAAAAATCGAAGGAGTGCCTAACACCTTCAGATGACAGCTTGGAAATGCTAAGGCAATTTCTAGAATATTAGCTTAAAGAAACTCTGGATAATCTGATGGATCACTGACTTTCCCAGGAGGAAACACACACACACACACACACACACACACACACACACGTCTACTATGAGAATAGAAGGTAGTTTCCCACATTTACCTTCCTCTAGGCATTGATATTTCCACACACAACAGGGGCATCTGTAGGATATGGGGTAACTCATATGATCTCAAGGTCTCCTAAGTACACAGCAGTAGGAGCTTTTGACAAGGCTGCACTTTGGGGTCAGCCTCTTACAGAACCATTTACTACTGTTGCTATTATTTAAAAATGGTGCAACTACTCCTTTAATGTTCAATTGCAAAATAATAGCTTTAATAATGACATCTCCAAAGTGAAGCTTATTCGTTCCCTTCAATACAGGGTTGCATGTTTATCTCTTTAGAAATAAAGAAACGGACTCTCCTAGGACCTGCAGAGGAATCTGTAAAGGCAGATGCAGAGCAGAGGCCGATGCTGTGCTTCCAGGGTTTCCAGCAGTGCCACCTCGTAGGTGGTCCATGGCCTCTGCTGGGTGGGCTGGGCTCCAGTCCGGCCTCTGGAAGCTGGTCAAGCCTGTCAGTTGAGATTGTGGACAAGGATGTTTCACTCTAATAATAAAGAATGGATGGCAACAACATAGTAATAGTTGAGATGTCATAGGAGTTAGTGTTTTATTTTAAAATCAAGTGAAGTTAATTCATCTCACAGAAATGGAATAAAATACAAAAATTTTGAGTTGAAAGTATGTGAAAAGATTTAGGCTTCTCATCTCAAAAACCAGGCCTATGACTGGCTTTAAAGTTTAAAGCTCTTCTGATGAACAGGTATTTGAAATGCTATATGATTTTTTTTTTTAACATGGGCCTCAGAGATCAGAATAAAGTCTGAAGTAACTGAAGTCAATGCAAAGAGTAAACAGCTGGGGTTTTGCATGTAACCACCCGGGCTGTTCTATTTCTCACTCCTGGGTGGTGTCTCCGGCTGGGCTCACTGTGTCCTATGGGTGACACTTGCTTCCCAGAACTGGGCCTCTCTATGAGATCATTGCCTGAGCTGAGCCAAGGGGAGAAGCTCGTTTTCTCGGCTCGAGGCTTCAGTCTAAGGTGCGTTGCAGATCCCCTCCCCGGAGCTCTTGGCGTATGGGCTTTCTTAGGACCCTCTCTTCACAGCTCTTGTCTCAGCTTGTTACCCATGAAAAGTCACTTAATCTTCACAACCTTTCTGTAAGAAGGTGATGCCATCACCCCTCCTTTAGAGCTAGAGAAAGAATGCTGAGTGGCCTAAGCACCCCTACCAAGCCCAGGACTGTGTGAGCTCAAAGCCTACGTCCTGCCTGCTCTGTCTTATGGTTCTAAAACAGTATGTTTAAAACTCCTTTGTAGAGAAGGACTGCAGTTTCTTCAAAAGGAAACACACCCCCAGAAACATATGCAAATGTACAAGGGAAACAAATTCCCCAAACTGCTCTCTGGCTTCTTCATCTGGTGGATCAGTGCCTGCTTAGGTAGCAGTGGGGCATCTGGGCAGAACTGGAAGGAGGCGAGGAGAGCGGGCTCCAGGCAGAGACAGTGCTGCACACAGGCCCAGGCAGAGCCGTACCTGTTCTCTTGCAGCAGAGCTCCTGTGCTTGCTGGGGGAGCAGAGGGTTGGTGAGCCCTGAGAGGGGGTCACGGAAGGCCCTGCTGTGAGCTGGCTCTGTAGCAGGGGCAGCAGGAGCCGCAGGAGGGCTGTGTGCCAGCTGTTTGCTGGCCTTGCTGTTAGGATGAGATTTAAGGATAGGAGTGAAGGGAGCAGAACAGAAGTTGGGATTGAGTGCTGGAACAGACCCAGCCTCCACTCAGCAGGCCCCTGGCAGGCTGGACCTCAGATGACCTTTCTGAGTGGCACTGACTTGGATAAGGTGTCCGGGCCTGGATAACACCATGTGGCTGAGGCAGTGGCAGGGTTGCTGTCCTGAGATGACTCCCTGACCTTGGATGAGGTGACTCTCTAGCCGAGGCCATCTCTGAAGATGGTGACAGCTGTGGTCAGTCTGCCAAGAGCACTTCCAACAGCTGTATTTCAGTCATGCTGAAGACGATCTGGGAAGGATTTCAGGGTCCCCACAGCCTTTTAGGCCATCAAAAGATCTGTGGCTTTTCCTCCAATGAAGTGAAGAATCACTAGGTCGTTTTGAATGGAGGAATGAAATGGTACCACTTCTGGCAAGGACCACCTAGGTGGATATTTTAAGGCTAACAGATAGAGACTGAGAGACCAGCTTGGAGGCTGTGGGAGGTGTCCAGGCTCAGGGTGCGCTTGGCCCCTCAGAATATACAGGAGGTGGGTGGGGGGGATCAGCCTGTGCTAGATGGATTTGGAAGCCCGAGCCCCAGGCTTGGTGCCACGCTGACTCAGAAGTGTCCAGGCAGCAGTGTAAGACACGGCCTGAGAGTCACCACTTAGAGACAGTTTGCGAAGCTCCTTCAGGGAGCAAGGGACAATAAAATGAAGAGTGCCTTAATTGCCTTAATTGTTTTTCCCTCTTTGCTGAGACAAAAATACCTGATGCACGAAGTTAAAGGGGAAAGGGTTATGTAGGCCACAGTGTGTTCCACTCCATTCTTGGCTGCCTCCAAGGCAGGGTGCCTCGGCAGAGGACATCTCAAGAGAGAAGCGCTTCATGATGGGTGGGAGGTGGTCAGGCTGGCAAGGGACCTTAGCAGCTTCTTCTCGCCCCTTCTATCCTCTCTTGGCTTCCAGGATTAGGGTGGCGCCAAACCGCTCAGCGGGCTGATTCAGCGACCACACACCCTTAATCCCAGCACTGCACACTCTACATCCAGCCATCCCTGAAAAAGCCCCACTATGACTAAACAGGGATATCGAGACAGAAGCCACGCCACCGACTCAGTCCTGAGGCACGAGAACATCAGGAGATTCAACACAAGTGTGTTTCGAGATTTCTTACGAGGTGCTGTTCTTCACCTCAGTAGTCATATCTACTGATAAAAACTTAAAAAAAAATTTACTTATTTGGTACAGGATCTCACTATGCAGCTCAGATTTCTAGAGATCCTCCTGTCTCAGCCTTGCCAGTGCTGAGTTTCGGTGGTCAGCAAAGCATGTTCAGAGTTGCAGGGCCGGCTCTGGATGCGGTACTGGAAATCAATCCTGGGTCCTTGCATTTGCCAGGCAGGCGCTTAGAAAGCCAAGCTATTTTCCCAGCCCTGTTGATATGAATTTAATGCCACAAAGGTTTTGGAGTTGGCTAGTAGAGTCCTAAGATTTCTGAAAGTTGCCTCAGAGGTGACTCCTGCCTGAGCTTTGTAGGTGCAGTAGCTGGGATCTTGGGGTAAAAGGGAAAAACACATGGCTTTTTCTGTTGAAAACGTGTTTGCATATCATTGCTAAGTTATTTTTAAGTAGAGTAAACAAAGCCTTCTTTCAATGAAAGCGTGAACACCAAAGCGACCATATGGCTCCTCAGAGTTCTTTCCCTGCCCAGTCAGTCTGTCAGGCGGGAAGCGCCTTTGCATTGTTGTGTTCTGTTTATAGCCCTCGCTTGCAAACCTTTGCGCTGCCCACGCCCGTGGGCCTCGCCAGGCTCTCTCTCCCGCAAACAGCGCTCACCTACTCTTGCCGTTTCTCCATGCTTTTCTAGGTTTGATCTTAACAATAATTCAACTTAAGAGATGTGATGGAGTAAGTTTTTTTTTTCTCTCCTATCTTATAATTTGTTTTTATACGAATAGAAATTGATTTACGAATTTCAACCTGAAGGATTTATACTTTGAATTTGTATTCCTTTGTATTATTATTATTATTATTATTATTTTTTCACAAGATAGATTGCTCTTTAAAATCCCTAGTCCAATTCTGGTGATAACTTTCTGGGCTTCCAATAGGTGGACATATGGATTTTCAAGGTTTTTAAAAAGGTTATAGGAGAATAGTGATTACCCTGAAGAAGCTGGATCAACCTGCAGGTAGAGTCTTCAGCTGAGGCCAGCAGGTGACCAAGAGCTTTGCATTCCAGGCTCTGTCGCCTAATTTTAGAAAGTTAAATGTTAACTGGAATCTGCTTTTTTTTTTTTTTTCTTTTTGAGACAGGGTCTCACTATGCAGTTCAGGCTGGCATTGAGCTCACTTTTATAGCCCAGGCTGGTCTTGAACTCACACCAATTCTCCTGCCTCAGCTTCCCAAGTGCTGGAACTACAGGCGTGCATCACCACCACCTGGCTGGAATCTGCTTTTTTAGAATTTAACGACACATTTTTCTCACTTCTACCACTTTTTCTTTGCCAGTGTTAATTTTCTTTTTTCCACTCCACATCCACATTTGGTTCTGGGTTTTAGGATAAAGAAAGGGCAGCACTGGGCAACTTCTTAAAGTTTTTGTTTTTCTTTCTGTGTTTAGCCCAGGGTCTACAGGGTCTCACTGCTGGATTGGCCTTGTAGTTACTCTCCTGTCTTCAGCCTCCCAGGTGCTGCGATTATAGGCTCGTGCCTCCATGCCCAGTCTCATTGCTGTCTCAGTGTGCCCCGTGGGTGGGGCTGGCATGAAAAGCCAGGGATTGAACCCTGGCCGCTGCACTCTGCCTAAGCAGGTGCTTTAGTCCTCTGAGCTATCAGGCCGGTGCAACCTTTCCTTTCTTAATTTGCATGTTGGGTATTTTGTCCCAGCAATGAGAGAAAAGTAATTCCCTGGGAATGCCTCACCTTTAGAGACTAGGTCCAGCTATTTTTAAGCAGTATCATCTCATATAAGCAAGTAAATAATTTCCAACTATTCTTTGGAACTGAAACACATCTGCTGGATAGGATTTTAATACAAGAAAAGATTTGCATGCACTAACATTGAAAACAAGTGAGGGACCTCTGGTTCTAAATATAAAAGGATAAGAGTCAGCCCAGGTTAAGTAATCCAGCCAAGTGAGTTTATTGGTAAGACTAAGAGAAAGAAGTATATGATGCTTCTTGGTATTTTATTTTAATTTGATTTGCATGGAAATCCATATGAGGAGGAAATAACAATTGTCACATATGTGCATTTTAAAGCTAAGTTTCATGGCAATACTAGGAAATGAAACTGTGTACAGAGAAGGAGAAGGTAAGTTCAGCTGTAAAAGTGTTAGGGCTTGTGTCTGGGTGTCTCCCCCCTCCTCAGCCTTGTAGGTGGGGCTTTTCAGAAGTGGCTGGATCTAGAGTGTGTGATGTTGGGATTAAGGGTGTGCGATTTCTAAATTACCTCACTGCTGGGTTTGGCATAGTTCTGTGTGTAGATAATGAGAAGGCCTACCCTATGGGGGATGGTTACTCTCTCTCCCCCCCAGGGCAGGTAGCTTGGGTTCAATACAAGGGACAGAGAAAGGGCTGCCGCCATCACTTGCTGCCTTGCTGCCTCCTGCCTGCCATGGACCATTTTCTCCTCTCCAGTGTGCCTCTGCCTTGGAGCCAGAGAACTGTGAACTGAAACCTCTACAAACTGAGTGACAATAAACCTTTCCTTCTTTAACTTTGAGTGTCCAGTATTTTGTCTCAGCAATGGGAAAAAAATAGCTAAGACAACAGTGCATGTCTGGGGAGTATAGGAAAGACACACTGTGAAAGCTAAAGGCATTTCATGTGTATGTGTGTGGACCCAGTTTTTTTCATCTTGTTCAGGAAGCCTGGAGGTGGCTCACACTCGAGCTCCACACTCAGACTTTGTCCTTTGAATATGTGGTGGGAAACAGAGTCTAACTCCTTAGCTGCAAGCCTGCGGCCAGCGTGTGCTCAGCTACTAAGTTCCACGCACATTTGAAGGCCACGATCTGTATAAACACATGATTGCCTTAGTGGAACAGGGAGTCCTGTGTGGCCACGGATATCCTCAGTTAGTTCTGAGGTTATATTAACTCCACTTATTAAGGATTCTTGAGCTGGATATCTTTTATGCAGATGGTGTGGAGCTGTGTAGTCCTGAGATTGCTGGGCACACACTACTGATGACTTATTCTATTGAACTAACCTTGTCCTCTATCAGGAATAGCGCTTCTGTTGGGCAAGCTCCAAGGCAGAATCTCCCCTTTCAACTCTTTCAATTTCTTTTTTCCAAGTCAATTGTCTTTTTTATGAAATTCAATCAAGTTTTAGCATTGGCACTCACCAAGAAATCTTAAGGGATCACTAACATGAAAACAGTTGTCCTGGTCAAGTGTTGGTGGTAACTAGTGTGAATGGAAAAAATAGAAAAGTATTGGATGCTTCTTCCCACCAATGCTAATTTACCATACCAACAATATTGATCCCCCCCCAACAAATACACAAATAAAAAAGCTTAAAATGTACCATTAGAATATTTTAGTATTCAAGTCTTATTTCAGGATGCCAAAAGTAGTAGATGTAGACTTTAAAAAACTTGGCCAATGTTAGATTTTGTATTTTATGCTTGAAATTTTCTTTGCTCCCAGCCTGGTATGTCTGTATTCTTCTTTGTTTTAACTTTAAATGACGAGTCAACCCCTCACCATCACTTTCCTCTAGTGTCTTGATTTAATTTGGGTTTCTTATCTCTTTCTGTGCTTCCTTTGTTGGTAGGGTATAAATCAGAATGGAAAAAGTTGTCTTTTTGTCGCAAACCATCATAAATAAGCCCAAAGGACAGATCATAAAAATGTTCAGAATTCTTAGATTGAAAAACATGAGCAGTGGTTTTTCTTTCTTGGTCTTCAGGGTGAAGGTACAGTTTGCAATGAGTACATTTTTTACACTCTTCACCAAATGATATCCTCTTAGGAGCTCGGGGACTAATAGTCAATTTAAGAATTAGAAGGATATCATACACAATAATCACATTTTATAATAGGGTACTGGAAGGAGAAATTGAGGAATAATTCTGTGCAGTGCATTGGGATACTAGTGTTCCTAGGAGCAGGTAGTATGTTTGTTTTGTCTCGTTTGATTTTATTTTTGAAGGAACTATTCAAGGAGACTTTAAGGCAAGCATATGAATACGAATTAATTATTGCAACTGTCTTTTACTTCCCTTGAATTTCACTTTTTCTTCCTTAAGAAATCATTTAATGCCTTGCCCTCCCTCCCTCTCTCCATCTCTTCTTCCTTTCTAAGCCACAATGTGCCAAGCAGGGGCTGCCACGGACGGGTAGGCAGAGCGAGCGCCCCTGGATGCCTGTGCTTCTGTACAGAGACAGAGGAGTCCAGCATGTGGTTGAGGGAATTTGAGCAAACACAGCAGTGGAGAAGAAGGATGTCCAGACAGAGAGCCCTCCGCAGCCCACACCCAGGGGCCAGTGCGGGCAGAGCAGGTGGGGCAGAGAATGGACAGATTCTTGAGGAGGACAATGACCTGTGCGAACCGCTCTCTGGGACAATTGTGGCTTCTGTGAATGCTTGCTGGAATAATGAACCACTCTCTGGGACAATTGTGGCTTCTGTGAACGCTTGCTGGAATAATGACCACCCTTAGTGGGACACCCAGCATTCGCAGGGCTGTGGGAGGAATTTCCTGCATCTTACCAGCATCCCAAAGGTGTTTGCCTGATTGACATCTGAAAATACTGAGGCTCAGAGAACAAGTGTTAGTTCCCCTCTGTAGGTGACAGGTGGCATAGGGACACACCTCCCTCCAGCAGGGGGGCTATTGCTCTTTCCAGCATATTTCCTTTAAGTACTACGAGGAAGTTCTCAATGTGAACTTGATCCCGGCCACCTAGGAGCTTCAATTTCATGAATAATGTCTTTGCCTCCCAAGCACAAATTAGTGCAAGTGGGGCAATTCGAGATGCACCTGAAAAGAGGAACCTCTTTTCATCACATATCTGCTGAGAGTCTGACTTTATAGATGTGTGTACCCGCTGGAAAACAGCTTCAATGCACTTTTCTTTACCAGGCATATTGGACATGCCTCAGACAAATCAGTGTAAAGATGGGCGGCGATCTCAAAGTGGCCAGTGAGCAGGTGAAGACCCCTGCGAGTGAGCCGGTGGAGAGCAGCCAGAGCAGGAGCTGCAGCTTTTCTTGGCAGAGCTCTCACATGGACAGCACAGGGTGGCCTCAAGTGACTCTATAGAAGAGAAGGCCGTGGGGCGGGGCTGAACTTTAAAATCTCATCTGATATGTTTGTGGGCAGGTTCTAGGCTCTGTGGGCTGGGCCTGCGGGCCTGTGTTTGTGGCCTGTTACTAGGCAGGAGGCTCCCTGTATCTTCAGAGTTAAGGCCCAGGGTCAGTGAGGACAGCGGGTCCTGGAACCTTCCAGGTAGGCAGGTTGGGGACCACACAGCCAGGCCAAGGCAGAGGGCGGAGGACCGAAGAGCAGGAGGCCACAAGGACGCGGTGCGTGGGGCAGCAGAGTCCTGCCGAGGGGAAGTGCACTGGGTGTCCTCTAGCCTGAGCCTGCTGCCCTTCGGGGTCTGCTTCTGCAGGCAGATGCTGGGTGAGGGAGTTTAGCCCCACAGACTGGCGAGGCCCTGGCGGGTGGCAGCCGTGAGCTGACGCAGGCATGGGCAGCTCCACAAGCCACCCTGACATCAGAGGAGGCACCCTGAGGACCACGGCCAGAGGCTAGGTTGAGTACCTCTGAGAGCCAGTGCCAGTGAGGGGCCAAGGAATGTTCCAGAGCCCAGAGGAGAGGGTGTAGGAGTTAGCTGCATTCAAAGTAGCTGGCAGGAGGGTCTACAGTGTCCACTCCAAGGGTGGAAGGCAGAGCACGAACTCTAGCTCTGAGAGCCTTTGTGCTGGCGCATTCCCAGCTTATTTTTATGTTAACCACAAAACCAGAGGCCTGCTGACTGCCTTTTTTTTTTGCTAATGGAGATTGAATTCAGGTGTTTCACAGTGAGTTATACCTCTAAGCTCCCTTCCCCATTTTTCTTTTTGAAAAGATTTTGAGACAGTTTGACTAAGTCCCTAAATTGACCAGGCTGGGCTTGAACGAGTGATTGTCCTACCACAGCCTTCCGGAGGTCCAGGATCACAAGCGTGTGCCACCACGCCCGGCTTCCTAGCCTCCTCTGTTTTTTAAAACTCAAAGCGCACAATGTTATCATAGAAGAAAGTGATTGCGCATGACCACAGTTACCACGGGATGCAGAAACAGGCGCAGTGTGCCACTGCGCTAGGCTGGGCTGACTGACGTCTCGACCGCGCAAACACTGTGTGTGGGGTTTGACAAATGAAAGACACTGAAGCCAACACAAGGAGAAAGTTTGTCTCGGAGGCTGGTTTGATCTATCTTGATAAAATTCTTGCTTTGATTGTATTTCATGTTTCATTTCAGTGAAAATGTAAGGACAGGGGTGCCCTTTCCCCAGAGCCCTCAGACTAAAGTCCCAGCCAGAAATTACACACAGTTGCCACTGGAGGCCCCAATGGTCTGCAAAATAAACTTCTCCCTTCTGAATGAAGAAGTTCAAATAAAAGAAAAGATTACAATAAGTGAATTGAATTATGAAGGATTACGTGCAAATACATAAAAAGCGGTAAGGGGTAAACACAGCACGCCACGATGTGGCAAATGTTGGGGTTGCTAAAATCCTACCCTTACCTCACACGGTGCGTGTGGTAGGGAATCAACAGTCCAGGAGCAGGAAGGAAGGGTCCGTGTCCCTGAACTCTCTATAGGTGTTTGGTGGGACAGACAGAGCAGGAGGGACCAGTCTGGGGTGGGAAGAGCAGGGCCTTTGGAGACAGTGTGGGGAGGATGCGCTTGGTACATTCTGGGTGCTTGTCAGACCCACCGGAGGTTTTTGTTTGTCTCTGATCCCCACCCAGAGTTTCTCATTTGTTGGGTCTGGACTGGGCCCAAGTATTTGCATTTCTACAGAGTTCCCAGGGGAGCCGGCAACTGTCACAGGTCAGCCTTCAGGGTTGTACCCAGGAGATCTTGGCTCCCTCCGGGAGCACAAAGATGCTGGCTCTAGAGGCCTGCGGCTGCCTCCTGGAGCTGGCCAGCTGCCTTTGGCTGAGGCTCTTCAAGGTCTTTTTCTGATAGTGGATGGAGGCTGTCTCCTGGGTGGCCCTCCACAAGGAATTCCTCTAGCCCTGTCCTTGCCAGGCTTTGGGGGATATGAGGCACATGGGAAACCTATGCCCAATATATAAAGCTTTAAAAATTTATCTCAGCAAAATTGCAATCAACCCACTTCAACATGTTCCCCTTCGCTCTGACCACGCTTCTGCCGTCGTTCTTGCCTCGTGCTAAGCGACTCTCAGACTCCTTTCCCTGAGTGTCTTTCAAGGCCTGGTCATGGCCGAATGTCCTGAATCCAAAGTGATTATTTTTTGTGGTCATTTTTGACTTTGGCAAAGAGCCAGTAGCTGCACAGAGCCAGGTTCTGTGAGTGGCCTCGTGGTCAGGTTTGTACCAGTTGCCCTTGCTGCTGGATCACGCTTAGCAAGGTCGCATTCCTCGGCTGCGGTCCCGACTCATGATGACCCTGGCACAAGGCCACCCCAGAGCTGCCTCCGAACATGGCCAAAGAGATGGGCAGATGTACCCGAAGTGACGGGGTGTGCTTGAGAGAACTGATTGTGGAGTTGTTCACTATAGTAGATATTTTTATTTAAACACACACCATTATTTCAAGCCCCTTCATGATTCTATTCAGTGTTCTATGGTTTGGGCTAAGCTTTTGTTTGCCTTTAACATTCTCTTACGTTTCTGTGTGTTTCTGGACATTTCAGGCTAACACTTCAAGCAGGGATTTATGTAGTCTATGTTATGAAAGGGGAGGTAAGAAAAATCTTGGAGAGATCATTTTATAGCTGAAGACTAGGAGCATCATTTCTTGAAATTCTAGCTTGAGGACACTGAATATAAAATGTTTGTGAGCTATGAAAGAACAGAGACAGTGCTGTTTCTATGGTGTGTAATAGTTCCATACTCAAAGGGGCTCTTCATTAAATAAAATTTAGTTATTGTTCAGCTGATGCTCCTAGTTCTGGAAATTGGACTTCCACTTGTACAGTTTTGATAAACACAAGCAAGGGCAGCACTGGTGGGTGAGAGGATGAGTGGTCGTACAGAGAATATTTCAAACTTGAGCTGGGGACAGAAGTTCACCCAGGAGGAGCTCTTGATTCTCTCTCCCCAGGTGAGTGTTCTGTTCATCAGGTCATCACGTGCAGGGCAAGCTAGAAGGCAACTGGCACTGGTAAGACATTTCATTTTTTCAGTTACAACTACGATATTCTGTTAGTAACCTACTACACATTTTCTCTCCAAATATGTGACAAATTAGCAACATATTCTTCTATGAAACAGCCTTTAACATCCCCAACAAATACTCTCCATAAAAGATTACAGTTCATCACAATCATCGCCATGAAACAATTTTAATACGAGGTGGTGAGAAGGTCTGCAGTTGGGGGCATGGAGGTGCTCACCTCGTCCTTCCTAGTGGGAGCACGCCTGTCATGTGGAGGTGCAGTGGCAATCTTGGTGCCAGGCAGGACCGCCTCAGGGCGGTGCAGAAATGCTGTCTCCCTGGCTGTGCCTCCAGGCATTCAACAAGAGCTATTGCGGAAGACATGGGGCCATGCCAGTGCAGAAGTCTGTCACTGTTATGGAGTGCCCACAAAATTCTGCTGAGGGCCACTGCTGGGGAGCCATTGGCTTGGTGCATGTGGCTCCCGCTGTCTGGGCTTCCTCTTTTTGGCTGTTACTGCAGTCTTCTGGCTTGCGATTAGCTGAACCACTTAGGAATTCCAAGTTTTCTCTGTGCATGTAATTGCTAAATGGGGAATTTTCCACGCGAAAGACTTCAACTTTATTGAAAGCAACTTGTGTTATATTCTAAGATACGGCTCTCCTGGAGCTCAGCCAGTACAGAGGAATCATTTTTGGAGGAAGGCAAACATTTACCTCCCTCTAGCACTGAAATATTAATTGAGGTAATCAATAGAAATTGGAATATTACTGTGTGAAACACAGACTCAATCCTTGGCTTGGGGCTGGGGATCAGGTGCTTCCAGAGCACTGGCCAGGGGCTGTTGAAAAAGAAAGAATCTGGCCAGCCGGAGGAAGAGCTGCGGGCAGGGCAGGGCCTCCAGGGAGCATGGCAGGGCCTCCAGGGAGCACAGCGCTCGGTTCTCTGTGCTTTCCCACCCATGTCAGTTCAGCACCTGTTACTATTTCCTCCCTTTGCCTGTATCACTAAGTTAGACAGAGGACAGAACACTGACAAGGCCTTACCATGGGAAAATGACACTGAAAAGTATATACGGCAGGTACGGGTATTGGCTAGTGTTCCTTTTCACAACTACTGTACATGTGGATCTATGATTGGCTCAAAATAAAAAGAAGCACATTAAAAAGAGTTGTGTGTGTGTGCACATGTGTGTGTGTATGGGTGTTCAGACAGAGTTACTGATGGGTGACACGCACACACTTAATGTCCCTCCTGTCCCTTCCACTGCCCACTCCCTCCTTCCTCTCCCTGTAGGGTGTGAGGGGAAAATACCCAGGCAGGTTAGGAGATGCCCACTTCGGGTCGGATGCTGGGTGTCGTGGCAGGATGAACAGTCTGCGGTCCTAGAACATGGGGTTTCTTTGGGCCACGCTCTTGACTTTCATTGTTTATACCCACAACAATCTTGTGAACAGCGCATGCTCAAATATGAACTAAGTCATCCGATTTTGCAGATGAGGAAATTAATGCTTGGTGGGGCTAGGAGACGGGCTGGGTCCCAGCAGGTCGTAAACAGTCACAGGGGGATTGGCAGCTAAGGCTGACATTCAGCTTCTGCTTCATGGTTTGATCTACAACCCTATCGGTAAGGTAAGGGAACTGGATATCTACTGGCATCCAATCAAGTACCTTGGGCTTATTGCACTGGGTTAGGGGAAACTCTCGGCTCACATAATGACTCAGAAATTTTATGCTGTGACATTTATGTGTGCTGTGATTTAACAGATAGACAATTAGAAATCTGGAATTTAAAGTTACCTTAGAGGTTAGGAGTCCACTTTCTTGTTCAGTCTCAAAGTATGGTTAACAGATGGTAAATGGCCATTCTTTCAGGAGGAAAAAAAAAAAACCCTCTATTTCTAACAAAACAGAATCTTCTAATTATAAAAGCATGCTTCCTAGTGTTAATCTAAAACCTGTTTGTCTCTTATGACTAAGAAAATATAAGCATTTCCTATGCCAAACACACTTTTCTGATAAGATTGCAGTGAGAAAAGCATAAGGCAGTACGTCATGCACCATCTGTAAGTCTACGCCTCTCCAGTTCTTTTCAATCATTTTTTATTCGGTGTTCCTTTCAGAATCTTGATTTCCCTCCTGGTGTATACCTTGATTCCCCGCTAGTGCGTCTTAAATTCTTGGCTCCCCAGCCTGAGGCATTGCTGCTGCAGTGCTCTGACTGAGAGGAGGGCCTTTCCTCCTGAGTGTGCTCCCTACTTGGCTACTGTAACAGGTTCTTCACAGAGGTGGGGACCGAGAGGTGTTCTTTCTCACTGGCGACTTCCGTGGGCCCATTGGAATTGCAGTGTTGGAGCACCCGTGGTGTATGTGTCTGAGGCCACCCTGGCAGAATACGGAATGTGCGACTCCCTGTGGCAATTCCTGCTCTCTGTCACCGCAGACACCTACCTGCTTTGCAAGCTCGGAGTCCAGTGTTTATCTTTTGATAACTGCTGCAGTTACTGGAAGTCAGGCAAGGGTTAAGGAATGGTTGGAGGGAGTGGTCATTCGCAAGGAGCTATGCAATTACCGGGCTTTACCTGAACGTGTCTTCCCACTGACAGATATGAACTTTGTATTTGGCATTGAGCATTTTCCCTGTGTGTAGAGTCATTTAGGAAATCTGAAAGCCATAGTCAATATTTTCTTGAAAGCCTTTATGTTTTCTCCAGAAAGCTCATGTTGAGTATTAGTGATAGAAATTCTTTGGAACTTTTCTTTTTTGAAAGAACTCTTGACATTCAACACTGAAATCTTAGTATTTAAACTTCTACGGAGCCAAAAGCTGGCCTTCTTATGTCGCTATTTCATTGGAGTTGAATTTCCTAGCTTTGTTTACATTCCACATCAAAACATACATGTCACAGCACTGGTGTAAAATATTACATTTCTCACTTTCATTATTATTATTGTTATTGTATTTTAGGGAAGGATCTACAGGGTGTTCAGGGTCTCACTCCTAGATCAGACTCGTGGTGATCCATCTGTTTACAGCCTCCCAAGAGCTGGGATTACAGACAAGCACCACCATGCCCAGTCTCAATTGCCTTCTTAGCATGTCCCAGGGGCAGGGCTGACACAACAGACCCAGGGATCGAACCCCTGGCCCCTGCATCTTCTTGCAGGTACTTTAATCCACTTTTAACTTTTTTTTTAAAGATTAAGAACAAATTGATGTACTCCCCTTTCCCTGGTATGACAGAATTATATTTAGGGCTCTGCTCTTTGGATTGTTTGAGAGCTCTAAGGAAATGCTTGGTTTTAGAGCATGTGGCAAAGAATTCTTGGGCTGAGGCAGGCGATGGTGGTGCCACCAGCCCTTGCACTTCTCCCTTCATGACCTTTGTGGACTGAGGGACAGCTGACCAACTGGGAACCCCCACCATCAGTCTCAGGCTTGTGTCCGTGAGGCAAATTCCTGTCATCTTCATATTTCTATTGATGATATAGCTCCAAATAGATACGAGGCTCCTTGACATTTCTGAGGAAGGCATTTGTACTTTTTAAGTTTTTAAAAATATATTTTAAAACTTAATTCCTTATAAAGAGATTATTTCTCTTGAATTTATAATCGCTTGATTATTTCTCATCTTAGCATGGTCTCTCATTTAAAACTTTTCCAAGTCCTTTATGGTCATAGAGAAATGTTGAACATTTCCTTTACTTATTCTTCACAAGACTAAATATTGCCCAATAAAAATGGCCACTTAGGCAAGAAGCTTCCATTAGATAAAACTCTTCTCTTTTGTTGTGGCCAAAATCTAATGCATTGCACTTTTTATTAGAAGAGAGACTGTTGCTGCATTGTGTGACTTCTCTACTCTTTGTTTTTCTTTCACTCAAAAGCAACTTAATGATAGATTCTCAAGGTGTTTGTTGCTATCATTTTGAGGGCGCTAACTTTGCTAGAGACTCAAAAAGGGGTTGTGTTGAAATTCCTGTCTCAGGCACTGTGGAAAGGGAAAGTCACACTAGTAAGTTGATTTGGAATTTTGGAAGTGTCACAGCAGCATATCCAGGAGCTGTGATTGAATGTCAAGAAATCTGTGGCACTGAGTGTTAGATCGTAAAGCATTTGGTGCAGGGTTCAGGAGGAGGAACTCACGTGCCCCTGGCGAACCCTGTGCTGGCCAAGGGCAGCCGGAAGTTGGCGTTATCTTCTGCTTAGGATGCTACTCTGCAGGCTGCTTGGTTTGAGGAGCTGCCTTCTTCAAAGTCTTTCAACTTGTAAGAGCTTCTTAGAAAAAACCCTAGTTGATGATCAAGGCAAAATACAAACATTGAGGGCAACTCCTAGGGGAGTCACATGCCCTTCTGTTGCCCACCATGGTTGGCAGGCTTCAGGCAGAAACAAAGAAAGAGAAAGAAGAGAAGAAAGAAGAAAGAAAATAGCTTCTGTGGTGGCAGAAGAGGGGGTGCAGTCAATTTAATTGGCCGTCCTGATAGGTGCTGCCTAGCAAAACAATCAGAAAAAGTAAGATCTTCTCTGCTCGGTTTCATGGGAGACCATCGAGTAGCTTAGTTTGTTTGAGTCACAGATTCAAGCCAACAAAGGCAAAGGTGAAAAATCTCTTTGGAGATAAGAATTTATAGACACCGACATGTTCCTTGGAGAGCTATGTGCATGGAAAATAGCATAAGAATACATGGTTTTTATATGAGAACAGCATGAGCGAATCACAGTGAGCACAAGAACCTTATTGAAATGTGTCCGGATGTCCATGTGTTGACATTTGTAACCTAAACATCGTTAATTCCCATTTTATCCTTAATTTCCTGAACTTGGAAAAGGAAAGAGGGAGGAAGGACACAGAATAAATCCTTCCCTAGGATCAGCTCTGAAGTAGTAAACTGTTTCTTCTCTCATTTTGGTATAGATTAAAGCTCAAATGAAAGAGCTTATTGTGCAAAATCATATTTGAATTGCTTCTAGCTTTTTAGAAGTACTTTTTCCCTCTGAAGTTGGATGAAGCTCCCGCATAGTAGAGTACTTGCTAAGTTCAGGGCAAAAATGGAAAAATCTACCTGGTTTTGAGTGTTAGAAATGCCTGAGGGGAAGCCTGGGAAATGCGATTTTCAGGTACCTTCGGCAGCAGGGCAGGGGCTATTAGCATGGCTCTGTCCGCCCATCGGTCCGTGTGTTTGAAAGCGCTCTCTGGGCGCTCAAGGCAAAATGAATAATGGACAGACTTGGGACCCTGTGGCTGGAGCCGGAGGAGGCCGGGGCGAGGGAGGGCCTGGGGGTGCTGCAGGCCCTCAACCTCCCGTCACTGTACCTCGTGCCTGAGCCTAGAATAGCTGTGCCTCCTTGGAGCTAAAGCTTTCATAGCAGGCCCAGCACACCCTCTACTTCACAGCAAGAGTAAAATTGAGAGTGCGTTAAGAGCCAGGCTGGACAGTGCAGGGGCTCCGGACTTTACCACCAAAACGTATGTTTCCACCCGAGTCCAGGAGAGCTCCGAAATCGTGAACCTCACCTTGGTGAAATTATAGCACTGTAAGATAATACTTCCCCCTGGTCTCGCTAGGCCCCTGCGGATTAAAGTATTTCTGGCTCTTTTCTGACGCAAGGAACATGTCCTGTGTTCATACTTTTAAGCATATAAATAGTTCAATGTGGCGGTGGACAATTTCGAGACTATTTTGAGAGCCATGGGTCTCTTTTCTGCAGTTAAAAATAGAGATTCTATAAGCATTCCAGCAGCCATTCGGTGGCCCTGGCTGGAACCCTCGGAGATGTCTTCCAATTCATTTTTCCTCTGACTTTAGAACCCCATCCAGGTTCCTCAAATTTACCCCTAAATACTGCCCTTAAATAGCCACATCCAACACCTAGGGTTTAAGAGGGAAAATTTAAGTTGACCCACACTTTCAAATATTCTTCCTGACTTTATTTTTCTTCTACTCTAGCCCATTTTCTATATGCCGCTGTATTTTAAAAGTGTACAAAACGTACAAAAATGCTTTTAAAGTCAGCAAATAAAAATTGTCTATATTTATTGTATATATTAGGTTGACTTGAAATATATATACATTGTGGGGTGGTGAAACCCAGCTAATTGGCGTATGGTTACCCTAACAGTTTTGTCTTTTCTTGTGGTGAGAATGCTTACAATCCATTCTATTATCCATAGATATAGTCACATATAGATAAATCTTTTGAATTCCACTTCCGCATAAGTTTCTATTCTGTGGGTCTCCCCATATACAATGCCATTTTTTTTTTTTTTTAAAACAAATCTTTTGGAATCTATCTGGAAACACTCATTCGAAGCTTCCAGAAAACACCGTAGCAACCAATCAGGAACACAAGGCATGGCGCTGAGCAGCATGGCCACCCTGTCCTCACTTGCTCCGGCCCAGCCGCCCCTGTCCCTTGCACGGGGTCAACCGCACGCTGGAGTCCGCGCTGGCGTGCGGGGCAGGGCGCAGGCTCCAGGGAGACCGTCCAGGCTGAGCTCACTGAGTCCCTAGCACCTTCCCTTTTCTTTTACTCCTCTGTCTCTATCTGCTGTCCCTGTGCGGATCCGCGTTTGTGTCACTGGGACACCAGGGCGGCCACCCACCCTGTCAAAGGGGACAGGTTCCTGTGGGTGCGCACTGTCATGGGGCCTCTGCCCACGTCTGCTGGCGCCAAGGCAGATGACATGGTGCAAGGGCTAGCGAGCAGAGGTGCCTTTCTCGGCAACCAGGACCAGAGCCAAGGAACAGGCAGAGAGGGAGGCGCAAGGACCAGGCAGACCCCGAGGCCGGCACGTTGGCCCAGCCCAGTCACCCTGGCTCCTGCTCCTCCAGGGGGAGGGGACCCCAGAGCGGATCAAACTGACCCTGCACCCTACCGCCTCAGCCTCCTGCGGCCAGGGAGCGGCTTCCTCTCCCGCAAGTTCTGCGCTCTTCCTCTCATTCTACCTCCTGCTCGTCCGCCTGTGCTCTGAGCCTGGGATGCATTTTATTTCTCATCCTGGTCCCAGCAACCCATCTGGATGCAGATCCTACCCTTGCCTCGCGGTAGCTTGGGGCGGCTACTTCGACCTCTGCATCTGTAGCGATGCATGACTGGCCCTGGACGCAGAGCCCATGTGCTTTATCTTAGAGGCCCAGCGATTGTACGGGGCCCAGGAACCGAAGGTGTTAGTAGAAGTTTGTCGACAGCATAAATGAGAAAGCGAGCCACTCCATGCTAATGGGTGCGCAGTCTTCATTTCTCTCCAGGCCCTCTGATTCTAGACTTCGACCAAGAGCATCCCTGTGGCTAAATGGCGTAGACTTTGCCTACTCCCTTTCTAGCCTGCAGCAAACTATCCAGTCACTGCTCCAGGTTTATTTATCTATTTATTTAATTTTTTATAACAGTAGTAATGTATTTTGTATCGCTAGGTGTTTTGCTAGGCGTAGAGAATAAAAGGATGTCCAGGCAGATCGCTTAGCAGCGGGTCCTGGACCACTTTAGGGAGGGGAAGGAAGACAAGGAAGCTCCTTTGCGCCTTCATGGCATCCCCAGCCCCGCATTCTTCCGGCAGCTTCATTTCTGGGTTGATCTTTTGATTCCCACAAAAACTTGAGTGGGTTGAGGGCAGGGCCTGCTGACATATTGATCTAGTTCTAAGTGGTCCTAAAAGGTCCCTTTTGGCTTTGGCTAATGCCTGGGCTCAGGCATCTTTGCAAGACTCAATTATTTCTAGGTCAGCCACTCTAGGCTCTCCTCCCGCAAAGGAATGCTTAAAAACTCAGATGAAAGGTATTTTTCTGGGCACCGGCAGGGCAAAGTAGATGGCTTTTGCTGTTCAAACTTCTTGCTCTGACGGACATGGGGAGCTAGTGCTGCCCTGGCGACCTGGCTAAGCCAGTTCCTGCCCCCTTTCCAGTTCCTCTCCGCGCAGAAAGGGCTGGTGTCTGGATGCAGGGGAGGCAGGAGCCGGCTGGGCAGGTGGCACGATGCCAGCCCTGCCTTGCCTTCTGTTGGCTCGAGATCGGTGCCGAGTCATCTGGTGGCTACTTGCACCGGAGGAAAGGATTATTATTTATCCCCTGACCAATCTCGCAAGGATTTTTTTCCACCCCCTGACTTCAAGTAGCGGTGGTAAAGACATTAAAATTACAGCCGCAAGGGCGTTTAGTGGAATTAATAGGGGGCGGCGACAGAGTCTGCGTGTGTCTCGTTCTCTGTGCTTTCCCGACGCTCCCTCATCTCTTGTGGAGCAGGGTGGATGAATTCACAGAGAAGCAAAGCGAAGACCAGTGACAGCGTCTCAACGCGGCCACTGGGTGACCCGGGCAGCCCAGTAATGAGCAGGAGCTACGCGCTCCAAGGGGAAGGAGAGGACAGATGGAGCGGGAGTGCTGGCTTGGATGGGATTTATGGTATCCCAGAAGACCCCCAGTGGAGGCGGGGTGGGAGAGGGCGGGGTCGCGGCGAAGAAGCGAGCCCTGCCGGGGGCTGCTCCATCCTGCGGCCACCCGCTGACCTTTCTCAGTGGCCTGTTTCACAGCCCCAGAGAACAAATTTCTCCACGTCCTTGGGCCTCGAAGTAACAGGCACAGAGCAGCCTCACACACAACCGATAGATTCCCTGCCAGAGTGGCGAGGGTCACTCCTTCCTCTGTTCACTCCATCAAGGACCTCCAGACATGGTACCCTGGGTGCCAATTAGCGCTAATTGCTACCAATGGTGGGGAGAGAGAGTCGGTGACAAGTGTCTGCTGGGAAGAGGGCAGAGACCCCTAGCTCACTTCCTGAAGTGAGCTGGGCGCTCTGGGATAACACAATGGCACGGCAGGGCAGGAAGCTGAAGGCTCCTCAGAGCCTGGGCCTGTCTCATTACGTCCATGGCAGCCACTGCGGGTCACACTTCCATTAATCTTCCTAGAAAGAGGAATTTTGCCATTGCTTCTACAGCCCTTACTTTGAGGTGGAAAGATGCAAAAGTATCCCCAAAGTGAAGCTACTCCGTTAGAGGAGGGGTAAAAATTCACTGGCTCAGTCTTGCCTAGCAAAGCATAAGAGATCCTTGTGCCCAGTGAAATAAATTTTTAACAGCCTGGCTAGAATGTGCCAAAGTTTCCTGGAGAAAGTTGGGTGAGTTAGCATGACGTCTTAGATCCTACGGGTTGATGGACAAGAAAATAGGAGAGAAGTTTCCCTTCATCATCGCAATTAGTCGCCACTCGGGGAGCAGAAAATGATCTCAAAGGACATTAGTGGCCTTGAAGTCATTATTCACATTAATGTAAAAAGAGCTGCTTTGCATTAATGCAAGAAAAAAGCTGGGGGTTTTTTCTCCTGATTTGACCATTACAGCACTGAGAAAGGCACGTTGCTTTATGGACGCATCTCTCCAGCGGCCCACGCTTCCTTAAGTAATTGCCAGCTGCAGCTATAAATGGCTCTCCCTCTTAGGACAAGGCCTTGTCCTTCAAACTGCGACCTTCTTAAGGAAAGGAAGGTCCTGAACGTCTTTCGACACTCAGCGCCTGTTCTAGATGTTACGGCCACACACTGAAGATCTCATTTTGAACTAAAAATATGCACAGGAGGTTGATTTCCAACTCCTTTAGCAGCATCGGCTATCTTCTTTATCACTTAGTGGTGTTCTAGAAGTCTTCTAAAGTGACTTGCACGAAACCTAAGATCATGAATAATACGCTGCACTGAGAGGCTTGTAGCTCAGTCTTAGAGCCCAATCCTTGTTTTACTTATAATAAAAATAATAAAAGTAGCCTACTGTTTAAATATTTATAAAAAAGAAAGATAAGCAAATTAGATAATGGGTACTTTTGAAGGTGAGACTTGAAAGAATTTGATTAAGTACCGAGGTTTGGGGGAATATTCTGGAAAGTAAATTGGGTATTTTCTGAGGCTATAGAATCAAGCAGTTCCTACTATGACCACCAGATGGCGCCATGAGACCAAGACTTGGTGGTGGCCGCAGACTAGGAATCAGTCAGAAAGTGTGGAAACGCCCAGCTTTTACTTTTACTTTTGTTGTATCTTCTTAGATAGTTTTTATTTCAAATGCTTATCAGCCACTGTGGCCCATATTAATGGGGTGCTATGTCATGTTTTTATTCGTGTACATTTTTTAATGTTTAAATCAGATTGAGATTTTTTTTTTCAGATTGAGATTTGTATTTCTTCATTTATCATTTTCTTTCTTTCTTTCTTTCTTTCTTTCTTTCTTTCTTTCTTTCTTTTTTTTTTTTTTTGGGTGCTACGGATCAAAATCAGGAAGTTATGCTTGCCAGGCAGGCGCTTAAGCCACTGAGCTATCTCTCTGGCCCCATTTATTGTTTCTCTATTTATTATTATTATTATTATTACTATTACTATTATTATTGTTATTGTCTTTTTGAGACAAGGTCTCTCCACGCTGTTCAGGTTGGCTTGAGCTCACTTTTGTAGCCCAGGCTGTTCTCGAACTCGCATCAATCCTCCTGCCTCAGCCTCCCAAGTGCTGGGATTATAGGCATGTGCCACCACATCCAGATTTTATTTTATTTTTTTAAAGAATGCAAAACAGTGATTAACTCCTGCATTAGAAAAGATACAAAATTTCCCTAAACAAAGTAATAGAAATCCAATAATAGTTGCTGTATTACGTGATGCTATCTTCAAATTCGTTGCTCAGGTTACCAGATATAAACTTGCAAGATTCCTTTAAAGAAAAAAACAAAACAAAACAATAACAGAGTGAGTATAAAAAGTCCAAATTAAGAAGAACAACAAAAAAGAATAAAAGATATTAAGGATTAACTTCTTCTTTGAAAAGACCAGCAGAGATCAACAGTACAGTTATTCAACCCATTCTGCATATTATAAATGTAAATATAGCTTTATCCCTTCTTTCCTTTGTCCTTATCATTTCTTTATGGGGACAACAGGCAAAATCTTTTCTCCTCTCTTTCAGACATGTCCAGAACATTCCAGAACGTGCTCTCCTCTCGCTCACCCTCCCGTGCTGGAGCGCACACTTTGCGCTTCCGTCCCACTGGGACTCTGCTACCGTGTTCTCCTCTCAGCTTTTACCAGGTCAACTTTCTGCACCCCCATCCGAGGAAGGTCCTTTCTCTTACCGCAGTGATCTCCAGGCCCGTGGTGGCTGCACCTGCCTGCATTCCAGCCTCCGGCGCCCCGCTGAGGAGCCTCTGTGCGCTGCACATCTGCTCCACCTGCGCCTCAGTGGATGCACAGGCGCCTCCCCTATTCCTGGGCCTGGCTCTTGGCGGGTGGTGCCGCAGTTGTCTCTGCCGCCTGCCGATTCCATTTGCTCTGCAGGCACCCTCAGAACTGGGCTTGCTGTCATCTGGTGGTTCTATTTTTAATTTTGAGGAGCCTCCTTACCGTGTCCCCGTGGCTCTGTCGTCTACCATCCCCTGGCCGTGTGCCAGGGTCCTTAGCAGTGTGATCTGCGAAGCCAGAATTTTTTTTTTTTTATTTATGTATTTTATACAGGGTCTCACTACGCAGCTTGGACTTGTAGTGTCCTCCTGTTTTTAGCCTCCACAGTGTTGGGATTACAGGCTTGCGGACTGGGTCCCTGGGGGCGGGGTGGAGTGGCACACAGGACCCCGGATCCAACTGTGGTTGCTGCTCTTGCCAAAGCAGGTGCTTTAGTCGGTTGAGCTATCCCACCGGCCCCTGGAAGGCAGAATTTGAATGGTGACATTGTCTTACTCAGAACTCTCCAAGCGCACACAGAGTAAGCTTCCGGGGGTTCCTTCGTGTGCAGAGCCCGACGCAAGACTGTGCAAAGTTTGCGCTGCTGTGACGTCATTGCGGGCCACCCAGCCCTGCCCTTCCTGCGTGTCCTTCGTGCTCGGCCTTTTATGCTTCTTGAGAGGTCACTGCTGGCTTTGCTTTAGCTGTCCCATGCATCCAGGACGCTCGGACTCCCACCTTGGATCACACAGGGCGTAGGCTCCAGATGAGTACCGGCGCGTCCAGGGTGGGACTGCCGGAGACTGGTCCCAGGCTTTGGATCTCAGCTCAGCAGCACTGCAGGGTTCAGTCGAAAGTGTTACCCCAAATGGTGCTGTGGTTTAACTTTCCAGTTTTCTTAATTACAGTCTAACGTCCTTTCTTCTTTCCCTCCCTCCTTTGTTTCTGTTTTTTCTTTCTTTCTTTGTTTTGCTTTGCTGATCCTTTTCCTTCCTTCATTCCACCCACTCACCCATCTATCTGTCCCTTCGCCTGTCCATCCATCCATCTACCCCACCCACCCATCCACCCACCCATCCACCCACCCACCCACCCTCTCACCCACTTGTTCGTCCATCTATCTGTCCATTCACTCATCCATCCATCCATGCATCCACCCACCCATCCACCCATCCACCCACCCACCCACCTG